>WOVY01009637.1:347500-496807 GCA_013436015.1 Rhipicephalus annulatus | reverse complement strand
CAGGTGGCGCTACCATCGCCTTCACCTGAAGACTTAGCCGTGGTTGCCATGGTTACAAGTCCCCTTTGCCACGCGGTTCGCGACGGGTGGGTAGTCTGATAGTTCGCGCGGTTCGCGTGCTGCTCGCGCGTCTGGCGCAGTCTCGCAGCGTTGTTGCTTCGTTCGTGCGTGCGGTGGCCGTGAACGGCGTCGCACCGTGCTTCCGCGCCAGTTCAACAAAATCTAAATGTTTATATTGCGAAACGCCTGCTCGTATAGGTAGTCACGCACGCAAGTACCGTGATTTCCACGGTAATTGTTTACAATCAAGAGCATAAGTTGAATTTGGCTTTTGCGAAAACGTACGCATCGAAAGTGTAATATGAGCATTAACTGCGATGCTTTTAAAAATGTCAATATAACTGGGATATATAAGTAAGTTTGCGTTTGGTGCAAATTTAGACTCACGGCAGCAAATTGAATATGATGCAAGACTAAAGTTACCAGCTGTTATCACGAGAATTAAAGCTAAAGTATGCGAACCCTTCTGCAAATTTGCAGCTATTCGTTAGGGACGCGTGATATTATTGAAAAACTGAACCAGTCCTGTTGCGATTACGTGAGGGTGTTGGCAAAGGAAGTTTAGTCACATCGGACGGCAACTGTGCTATTCGTAGGAAATGACTTATAGGGCGGACGCACGTCCGTCGCGGTGGTTTTATGATGAGTTTTTGTTCGGCATCTAGTGCTGGTATACGTTGTAGGTATTAATGAAATATGTTATATTTTACCTTTTCTCTTCGTGCCTGCGGTACGTGTCCATGCAAACATTTGTTCGAAACATGAACGTGTTTTCACCTATAGATAGGAAGTCTGAAAGACACCAATAAAGAAGTGATATGCGCAAAATATTTTATTTTAAATTGACTGCGCAAGCTTTTCGCATAAATATAAAAAACAAAATAAATATCATCGAAAGACTTCGACACCGTCGCTCAAGGAACGTCAGGCTCTATGTTGTCCCTGCTAAGCTTTAAGTGTTTTGCTCTCGCTCGTTTCGAAGCGTTTTCCCTGTTCATTCCCTTCACTAAGAAGTGAAGGCGAGTGAGCACGTAGAACGAAACGAGCTTTGTGCTCACTGCATCTTTGTGGTCTGGACAGCCGACCGCTTTCGAGTTCAGAAAATTAGTTTTCACCAATGAAAGGATGTCAGAGATGCTATCTGTGTGCAACATGGAAACACTGAACATTCAGTAAACAAGTTTTCAAGTGAGGCAATGAAATCATACAGCTGTCGTGAGGGGTACAGAAGTCCACCCCAGTCGCATTGCTCCGTGAATTGCGAAGGGAGCTGTTCAGCAACCGCGACAGCTTTCTCAAACAGAAAGCACTTCTTTGCATTGTACGCATGCCAACTTCAATACACACTTTCTGGCCACGTACCCTGCTGTGTAGTAAATGAGTCTCGAGTCACTCTTCTCCAAAGTCACATCGATGTGGTCAGCAAACTTTTCTGGCATCGTGGCAATCGTGCTTTCGACCTCGCCAAGTTTTCCCTGTGATATAAGATCATCAATTTTTTTGTGCGTGACCTTTAGACCCTGTCTGTCATGCACAGTGACAAGAGCGTTTATCATGTCAGGGTTTGCGTTTGCGCTGTCCACACTGTGCGCCAAGTTATAAAAGGACAAGCAGTTGACGGTTATTAGAAACTCATCCGGAGAGGGGTGCGCGTTGCAGCCACTTGACTGGCGAACGATGCCGAAGAAATGTTCCACGGGATCGGTGCTAAGTCGAGATGTCATGAGATATTTGAATCCAACGCTCTCTGTCAGGTACTTCAGCAATGAAAGGGTATTTGCTATAGTGACCCTAAAACCTATGGCAGTGGACTCGCTGAGAAAGTGCCGCTTGTTGTCACTGAATGATTCCCAGTCATTCAGGAAGTCCAGAAAATTGGACAGGAATGCCGCGTCTGTAGAAGCTGGTCTCAGCGCTTCGGCCCGAAACCTGGAAGTCATCACGGTGATCAGTCGTTGGATCTTCCTGCAAAATAAACAAAAAGAATGTATGTCAGAAGAGCGCTCATCATGCGTTTGAGATGTTTACGATTACACTTAATTCATTTGGAACGTAGGCGCAACTCACGAGAAGAACAGCTGAGTTGCCTCGATGCTGCCACACCTTCTCTCGATGTCCTCCTTGTAGAAGGCCAGGCCCCGTAGGACATATGGACCGAATAGTTGGAAGGCGAAAGGGGTTCTCATCTTCTCAAATGAGTTTGGTTCCAGATGCGTCTCGGTCAAATTGGGCATAACTTTCAGTGTCCTAACACTTCTGTCTAGAAGGTACGCCTCCCGAACCGGATGCACAGACACCTAGAAATATAGGTTGAGGTAATGCAATGTATGACAAAAAACACAATCTTTGTAAAATGTCAACCATGAATCTATACGTACCAATCCGTCTGGTGTTGCAAAGCCTTTCTGGAGAAGACCATTCCTGAGGCATTTTAGCAGATGCGGGAAATCGGAGATAAAGTGCAATTTCCTCATCTCGTCGACAGGATGCTGTATGGCGCCATTTATTTTCTTCGATGACGCCGACACCCCCGCTAGCTTCCACATTTTTCGATTCCAGGGGGCTCCGTCACAAGTGATGTGGTCGACGAACAAGCCCGCCTGTTCCACGAGGATGATAGCTTCCATGAGAATTTTCAATAAAATGTCTCCTCTCACATTTCCTTTTGTCGCAAAAACGCCCACAATTTGGCTCCATTTTCCAGCGAAAGGCACAAACATGATGACCATGCCGTGATCACATTGCTGGTACTTGTCTTCGGGCTTCGTAAATTCTCCAAGGTCCACGAAGCCTTGAATCTGGCCAGACGCCGTCACATTGAAATGTTCTGACAATTTCATTTCGTCCACCAATAGTCCGCCGTGTCTTTTCGAGGTCTGACATGCTCGCGGTTTTTTTCTTTAGAGTGTTCATTACTGCTTGATTAAAACCGAAGGCCGACTCGTATGACCTCAAGTATCTTTTCAAAGTAGTGTTGCTGGGCATCATGAGAATTTCGTTCTTTCTGATGTGCTGATAAAGCCGGGGACTCTTTAGTTTCATGAGTAAACACTCGAGGATCCACTCCTGATTGTAGCGCATGCCCTGCTTGCTGGTTTGTTTGGCAGCTTGAAGCAAGCGCGAACACTTGCCTGCTGCTTTCGCGGTAGTGACGATATTTTATCCTCTAGTATTTTATCCGCGACATTCGCAATTGTTTGCCCTCATCTCTTCGAGACGACCAGCAATGTCCAACAGCCTTGTCGCCATCCGCTTGTTTCCTCTGACTCAGGACCCGCAGTTTGGTGGAGACTGAGTTTCTTCGCTCTTTTCGTTTTAGGTAGCTTTTTCTGGTGAGTATTACTTTCCTCACGTACTTGCATGAAATGCATGAAGAACCTGGAAGTATACGAGAAAAAAATTATGAAGAGCTTCCAGTTTTTTACCATGCATTGTTTGAAACGCAATTTATGCACTTTCACTTTCTGTAGGCAAACTATTCTTTCGTAAATGTTAATGAGTACTACAAAAATTAGGGGCCACACAAATGTTCTAGCATTAAACAGGTTACTGATTGATTAATTGTACAATTACAAGTGACGTCTCAATAAACGTTTGCCGCACTCACCTTGTTGTTTAACCGCTCCTTTGCACGTGACACTGAAGACAAGGCCGTCGGAATGAGAGATTTGCTGCTCCAGTTTCTTCGTAAGAACGTCATAGGTGAAGTCCTTCGCCCTACCTGCTCCTCTGCAAGGGTGAAGAGATTCTGCGCAGTCCAGGACTTGTTTGGCATCTTCAAGGTTATAGGCGACCTTTTCGGAGATCAGCGTCTTCCGAACATATGTCCGACAAATCACTTCACTCCGGTCGGTACCGTAATTCATGAGCACAGTCCTTTTCGATGCTTACGAGTTCACGACTTAGGGAGGCCGAAACATAAGCAATTCCGTCATAATGACGAAACTTGTGCATTGCCCAGTGGTCGTTTGGCCGGACAACGTCTTCAAGTTCAAATGCGTTGTCGCTTTGCCTCGCACTTTCGCAATCTTCAAATCTCAGTTGCGGCTCAACTGATTGCAGCGCAGTTCTTTTTGACGGCTGGTCTTCACAGGTTGGTGGTGAAGCCGCTCTCTTCTTCGTTGACTGCTCCGGTGTGGGCTGCTCGTCAGGACACTTCAGGAGATGAGGTATAATTATGGGTACAGCATCACTGCGAAGTTCCGGCTTTCCCCGCTCTATATATACTTCTCGGCCTTCGATAATATGTACATATTGCCTTAGTATGTATTTTTGCTCGAAGTGCAGCTCGCAAATGGCATCGGTGACTTGCAAGGGCCGATCAGCGCGGTTGAGATTCTGGTCCCATAGCCGGCGTCTTTCTTCGTCTTGAGGTACTCCAAAGAGTGAGAGCTTGGGCTGGTTTTTAACTCTGCTGTATCCGGTTTGGCAGCCTACGACACAACAGTAATTTCTACGCCTAGACGTGCTCATCCTCTAATCTTTTGAAGCAGCTTGGAACGCTCCGTTATGCAACCAGCAGACACATATCTGCGCACGCAAACGTGCCGTCTGCCGCGTATTCTTTGTCCAGACGGCTTTGCTCAAAGGGAAATACAAACCTACGCGTTCACGAAAAAAAGCATACATTTTATTTCATGTCACTTGTTTTTGTCTCTAATAATGTGTAAAAAAAGAACCAGGAGACAAATTGTGAAAACAGCGCACGAACGACGGTGCATCGAACAGACGACGGCGCGTCGAGCAGACGACAACATCGAGCGCTCAGCGTCCCCGCCAGCGCGTCGTGCGGCCCGAACCGCCGCACGACTCGCACGCTCCCGCCGAAACTGACGTCACTTCAGGAGAAGGCTACTGCAGCGCCACCAAATTTTCCGCCGTTTTTGCTTCACCCGCACCGCTTGCCGCCGGCCACAGTGGACCCACTCCCCCATTCTAGTACACTCTAGTTACAACCGTGTCGCGTACGTCCTCAAATACTTCCCGCCAGACAGTGACACATACCCTTGGTTGGGTATGCGGGTATGTACCACAGGTGATTGACACTTAGTATCTAACCAGGAATGGTCAGAACGCAGTAATTTTAAAGCGCGGTCGTTAAGGGTCCCAGCAGGAATCCAACTCCAGATTTCTGCGTGCCAATCAAGCATTCAACCCCAATGCCACACGAGATCTTGGAACTACTTTCGAAATAGACGTAAAACGTAAATTCTGGTTGCAGTGCTCACTAATGATAGATTTCTGGGGTCTAACGTCCCAAAACCAGTATATGATTATGAGAGACGCCGTAGTGGAGGGCTCCGGAAATTTAGACCACCTGGGGTGATTAACGTGCACCCAAATCTGAGTACACGGGCTTACAATATTTCCGCCTCCATCGGAAATGCAGCCGCCACAGCCGGGATTTGATCCCGCGACCTGCGGGTCAGCAGCCGAGTACCTTAGCCACTAGACCACCGTGGCGGGGCTTGCAGTGCTCACTATAAAATTTTATAAACATTACATAGTTCACCCGTGATGTCACTGTTCTACCGCACCCTGCGCTGTAGGGCTGCGCCAGTGGCAGTGGTTCAGCGCCTACTACCACAAATTCTGTCTCTTTTTTTTTACAAATATTAGAAGTTCATTACCAAAGCGCGATGAACTTGACTCTATAATCGATTCTTGTGATGCTGATGTTGTTTTGTTGACTGAAATATGGCTTTCTTCTAAGGTAACGAGTAGGGAATTGTTTGATTGCAAAAATAAGTTCAACATATTCCGCTTCAACAGAAGCCAAAGATGTGGCGGTGGTGTTTTTTTTTTTAGGATTTAATCAATCAATCAATGAAGCTTTATTTTCATAAATAGATATATGCAATTACAGGAATTATTTGGACCGATAGCCTAAAGTGGCTAGTGGACGGTCCAATACAATGTGCAACATAAAAAAGTGTACAGGTCAGCTCTGAGGTAACAACATAAAAAAAAACAATCATGTGATACAGATAACACAGTAATACATTTTTTTCTTGCAGATATGCATACTTATTAGCTTGCAGCTAGTTTCTATACATAGGCACTTATTAAAAAAATACAATGAAAATCGAATCACACACACATGCTTACATGTCTTGACTCCACAGAAAAAATGATTTACATGCCATGCTGAAATTACGTGCCGTTTTAATCTCTAGGGGGACCGTGTTCCATATTTTTGTTCCACTAAACTGTATCAGTCTTTCTCCGTAAACATTAAAACATTTGGGCAGATTGAAATTACCATTCGAAGCATGTCGCGTATTGCGTTTAGGAATTGAAAAAAGATCAGCAGGCAAAGGTGAATTTCTATTAATTATGTTATTTACTGAAACAGCGAATTTTGTAGTCACGCAACATCGGAACCGAGAGAATGCGTTGTGATTGGAAAATATTACTTACTGATTCACCTTGGCTTATGATTTTCAGTGTACGCTTTTGAAGTCGTTCAAGAGTTTTTAGATAACTGTTGTACGTCACACCCCACGATTCCAGACAGTAACCTATGTGACAATGACACAATGAAAAGTAGAGTGTGCGGAGTATAGCTTGTGGAAAATATTGGCGAGCTTTTATTAGAGAATAGCAGCCATAGGCTAGCTTTGCGCACACACTTTGTACTTGCTCATGCCAGTGTAAGTGTTCATCAAAAGTGACGCCTAAATATTTAAAACAAGGAACTTGTTGAATAGGAGTGTTGTTTATTGTTAGGTTAAGAGATTCAGCGTCAATATGTTTCCTACGAGAGTGAAACACCATATACTTTGTTTTAGTACAGTTAACAGTCAGCTGATTCCTGGCAAACCATTCCGAAATGTTCGATAAATCGGTCATCGCGTCATTTTGTAAATCTGCTAAGGAGTGTCCTGTGAAAACTAAAACAGTGTCGTCTGCGTACATCAGTGCCCTTGACCTCTGTAGGGATCGCGGGACATCATTAATATAAAGAGAGAACAATATAGGGCCCAAAACTGAACCCTGTGGCACCCCGCATTTAATATAACCGTAGGATAATTTGATGTCACCAATGACTACCTTTTGTTTGCGTGCCGATAGATAACTAGAAAAAAAATCAAGCGAGTTACCTTTTATCCCATAAGAATGCATTTTTTCCAGTAAAATGGAATGACTAATAGCATCAAATGCCTTTCGTATGTCTAAAAATACTGCTATTGCTATGTTGTTTTCATGTAGCGCGGAATTAATATATTGCGTAAGCATCGAAACAGCAGTTGAAGTGGATTTGTTTGCAACAAAGCCGTGTTGCTGGGGACAAAGTACATTCTGTTCACCCAGGAAGCGCCTTAATTGCGACGAAATTAGTTTTTCAAGCGTAGTGTTAATACTACTCAGAACAGATATTGGTCTGTAGCTGTCCGGAAGATTCCGATCACCAGATTTGTACACTGGTATTACTTTGGCGGTCTTAAGTATACTAGGATAAGTTTTAGAGGAAAATGCATGATTAAATATATGGCATAAGGGACCACACAATACATCAATATTCTCCTTTAAAATCCTTGATGATATGGCGTCATGACCAGCTGCCTTGTTCCCTGGTAACTTATTAATTACTTGTCGGATGTCATCCTCAGTTACATCACATAAATCAAAATTATTGGTAACAGTACAGGGTGCATTTAAATTCTGCATATGAGTAGGGAACTTCCTCGCAAGGCTGAGACCAATATTAGTAAAGTAATCGTTAAAGTTGTCGGCCACTTCACGAGTTGGATTATCAGGTGTAATGCGTTCTTTGCTACCCATGCCAGGTGACGTCTTTAACAATCTGCCATATTTTCTTCGTGTTACCATCATTTTTTTCACTAGGTTGGTATAGTAGCACTTCTTGGATTTTCTTATCATTGCTACTGACTTGTTTCTGTAAAGCTTAAAATTTTGATGGTAGTATTCATTGCTCCTGTTATTTTTCCATTTGTCGTAGTAAAAATCTTTCAGCTTCAATACCTCAAGTATATTTCTATTCATCCATGGACATATGGCATGGTCATAATTTCGGCGCGAACAGCTACGCGCTGATCGTTCAATGACATCCATAATGCATTTTACAATGTTATCACACTCGACGTCCACGTCTTCATCATAGAGGGCATCAAAATTCGTTCCTTGTAGTAGTTTTTGCACGGAATTATAGTCGACACGTGTTGTTCGTTTAATGGCAGGTATGGCAGGAGCACAAATGTATTTCTGGGGTAAAAATAGAAAGGTGGGATTGTGATCCGCAATAGCAACAGCGTTTTGATAGCTGTTGCAGATTATTTTGTTGCGTCACCCATTCATTCTCCAAGTAACCTGGAACTAGTCTGGGTTGAGCTTTGCGTACGTTTTAAGAAGTTGATCTTGGGCATATGTTACCGTCTTCCGTCTTCGTGTCTACTTTCGTTGATGAATAGCATGACGTGCTTAACATGATCACTGTACGTTTTCCCAACACTCCTATCATCTTGGCTAGGGATTTCAACTACTCCTCGATTGTGTGGAATAATGCATCGCCTTATCTTAGCTCTTCTTCGACTGAGTGTAACAAGTTTTTGATGACTTGTCTGGACTTCAACCTGTCACAACTTGTCTCTGAACCTACTCGAACTACTTCAGCCACATCCAGCAATTTAGATCTCGTTCTAATTAACGTACCGCATCTTATCTCTTCACTCGTGTATCTACCGGGTCTCAGTGATCATTCGTTACACCATTTTGATCTTGAAACTCCTGTCTGTAACTACATCAATCAGAAAAAATACATTAGAGACTATAAACTTGCTTACTACAACACAATAAATCGTGAGCTAGCTTTTTTTCTCGATGATTACTTGCAGGAGTTTTCACTGCGTTCTGTGGACACTGATTGGGAATTGTTTAAGGGCATTGTTGAGCGTTTTATTGACGTTTTTGTGCCGCTTAAATATTTGAGGTGTGAGAGGGAATCACCTTGGTTTAACAAGCATTTGAAAAGACTGACCAATAAAAAGCAACGTTTGTTTCGCTCTGCAAAGGTGATAAATTCCGAAGTGTGATGGGAATCCAATTTTTCGTGGCTGCTGAGTACAGAGCCGCATTAAAGAGCGCCAAGGACACGTTCAACAATCACATTTTGCCTGCTATGCTGATTAACAATCCTAAACAATTTTAGATTGAAATAAACAAGAAATACACCACCACATTTATACCTACATATACTGATTGTGTTGCAGTCCCGTCACTCGAATGTGCCTCTGTTGTCAACAATGTTTTTGCGGCGGCTTTTTTCTAATGATGTTTCTTGCGATAATTTTAACTACCCTGTTTTTGAAGTTCCTCCTATAGACCCAGCTATATTTGACGTGTCCCGCATTCAGATGATTATAGAAAATCTTACAATTTCTTCTTGTTGTGGCATTGACAAAATTAATTCCAAATTCTTGATTAATACAAAGTTGTTCCATAATTCTTAATAAACTGTTTGAACAATCCCTTGAAACAGGTTGTATTATCAATGATTGGAAAGTTGGGAGGGTGATTCCTCTGCACAAGTCTGGAAATAAACATTGCGCTGACAACTTTCGTCTCTATTCTCTCACTTGTATACCTTGTAAAATCATGGAGCACGTCATATACTCTCATCTCGTTTCTTTCTTAGAATTAAATTCTTTTTTCGCTATAGCCCAGCACGAATTCCGTAAGTCATTTTCGTGCATAACCTAACTCATATGTTTCACGCATGAACTTCATTGCCTCCTCGACCACGGATCCAAGGCAGACTGTATATATTTTAATTTTCGAAAGCTTTTGACAAAGTCTCGCATGAACTTCTATTTCTTAAACTACGTAATCTTAACAGTTGACCCGAATACACTTGCATGGTTTATCTGTTTTCTTACAAACCGCTTACAATTCGTAACAGCAAATAACTTTGACTCACATCCTTTACCTGTCTGTTCTGGTGTACCCCAGGGGTCCGTTCTCGGGCCCCTTCTGTTTCGAATCTATATAAATAACTTACCGACTAATATTTCTTCTTCAATTATTCTTTTTGCAGATTATTGTGTTATTTATCGCGAAATTATTGACAATAACGATGTCTCTTGCCTTCAATCCGTTATTAACAAGGTCATGAACTGGTGCAACACTTGGAACATGAAGCTGAACATTAATAAATGTAAGCACATGGACATTTCGCGAAATTCTAGCCCAGCTTCCACTTACCACATTAACGATGTCTTTCTTGAAATTGTGCTCTCTTATGAGTACCTAGGTGTTCACATTTCTTCTAACCTATGTTGGAAAACTCATATTCATTATATGATACGTAACGCCGACCGCATGCATGGGTATATTCGCAGTTCTCCCTTTTTCACGTTTGTATAAAATGATGGTAATAAAAGATTTTTCATTGATTGAACTTCTCTCATTCATCCAGTTCAATTAAAACATTACTTTATAAAACCCTGATTCGCTTAAAATTAAAGTATTCTGCATCTGTCTAGAGCCCTGGCATTGAATCCCTCATTTTCGATTTGGAAGCGGTGCAGAATCGTGCCTACCGTTTCATACTCTCCAACTATCACCGAACAAGCATTGTAACCGCTATCAAACTAAGTTTGTCCCTCCTTCCTCTTTCTCATCGCAGGTCAGTAGCTTCATTATGTCTTTTTCACAAAATATATTACATCAGCTATCTGAAGCAGAAATTATTAAAAAGGTCATCATACATATCAGTTCGCTTTGATCACCGCAATAAATTTGGAGTAACATCACGTCACACCAAATGTTTTCATGACTCATTCATACCCAGAACTTCTGTCAGTTGGAATGATCTTCCCCATATATAACTTATATATGGGGAAGACCCACGCTTATATAACTGATAATAACATGTTTCGTAAAACCATTGAACTTCTCTAAATGTTTGTATATATATATATATATATATATATATATATATATATATATATATATATATATATATATATATATATATATATATATAGTATAAAAAGAGGTCGACAAACGTGCGAAAAAACACTAGTTTTACTAGCGTTTCGGCAGGTGGGCCTGCCTTCGTCGGAGTGAATGGTTACACATGGCACACAGGGCACATATATAAGCCGCTTCTTTGCGTATCACACGGCTAAGTCATTATCAGTAGTATAGGAAACAAGATTATATATCACCAAAGGTACGTGGCTATAGTGCATATACAGCTGAAAACGCGTATCATTATACAATAGTGAATTGGCACGTATTAGATACCCTACAACTTGTGTGGAATGAAACAGGTCAGCAAAATAACAGACTGCGCACGCAGTAGCTCACTTGGTCATACGTTCTGCGGGATAATCACAGTCTAAAAACATTCAGTAAGCCTTTAAAAAAAGAAGTTTAGAAAGATAAACAAAATCACAAAGCAGGCAGAGCAAAATGAATGCGAGTAAATGGTGAAGCGACAAAGGCCACCTAAATTATGTAGGTAATATTTGACAATAGGCCAACATCGTGCGAAGAATATACACTTGTCAGTAAAACAAAAAAGCGATTTACTAAGGCAATGTGCAAGTAAGCGTACCCGGGCTCTCGTTCATGCCGGCAGATAGTGTTTTGAATTTATGAATTAAAAATGACTCTTTTACTTCGCGTTCATGGTGTGATTTAAAACCCGATTCCAGTATTGTAGCTATCATGTTACTGAATGAATGACCTGCCTCGGTGACATGCCTTGAAATCGGTAAGTTGGGAAGGGCATGCACATGAGCTTTATGATTATTGAAACGGTATCGAAAAGCAGTTTCAGTATGACCTATGTATTGTACATGACAGATTGAGCATTCTAGCAAATATACGACATTTGCAGTATCACAAGTAAAACTGCCATTAATTTTGAACTTGAAGTTCGTCGCAGTACTGGCTGCCAGTGTTGTTGTCGTCATGTGTGCACACACTTAACAGCGGGGCTTTTTACAAGGACGGCAACCAAGCGTCTGGTCCTTATTGTTCTGTCTGGTTTTAGAGGAAGTTAATAAATCTCGCAAATTTTTGCCTCATCTGTACACAACACGTAGTGGTTCTGGAAACGCTTTTGCAAGGCGTTCGCTCTGCATAAGTATGTTGTGGTGTTTACGGAAAATTGATGCGACGTTAGGTGCCGATGCGTTATGGGTTAAAACCAGGTTAACCTGTGAATGACTTTTAGGATTTTTCTTGGGGATGCAGAGTGCTGTACGGTCTTGTGCGTCGGCACGCCTTACTGCGTCATCGACTAACTTGGGCGGATATTTTTGTTTAAGAAGTGCAGTGCGTAGCTGGTTACAGTTATTATCGAAGTCAGATTGCTCAGAGCAAATTCGCTTAAAGCGTAAGGCCTGGCTGTAAGGTATGCTGAATTTGCAGTGTCTTTTGTGGCTGCTTTGAAAGTGTAAATACCTCTGTCTGTCAGTCAGCTTGCGGTAAAGTTTAGTGCTCAATTTTGCATTATCGAGACAAACGGTTACATCGAGAAAGTTAATGGTCTCTGGTGAATATGTGCGAAATGGATATGGAAGGGTGAGCATTATTAAAGTCCGAAATAAAAGACAAAGATCCTCCTCTCCATGTGGCCAAATCATGAAAATGTCGTCAATAAATCTTTTGTAATAAAAAGGTTTTAGTGAACGACCCGACAAGAATTTGTTCTCAAGGGATCCCATAAATATATTTGCATAGCTTGGCCCGATCTTAGTACCCATAGACGTACCACTTACTTGAAGATAATGCACTCCATTGAATTCAAAGTTGTTGTACTGAAGAATCATTTCAAGCAGTATAGCTATAGTCGAGCTATCAATGGACTTGTCGAGAGCGGAGTGATCGTAAGCCTCAACCACGGACCTTATACCATCCAAGTGCGGTATGCTTGTGTAGAGAGACGCAACATCGAGAGTTACAATAAGAGCGTTGTTAGGTATAGTAAGGTTGGCAATATCAGAAAGGAAGTCGTTAGTATCTCGCAGAAATGACTGGAACGTAGAGGGTATCTGGTTTATCAGGCTATCTACGTAACGTGACAAGTTTTCTGTCACGGTACCTATGCCGGAAACAATTGGGCGACCAGGATTGTTATGTTTATGGATTTTTGGCAACAAATAGAACCTACCAGCTGCCGGACTAAGAGGGATTAGAGAAGCTGCCCTAATTTAGTTTTTTCTCATTTATTAGTTTTCTTATTGTGCCGTCTAATATCGCTTTATAATCCTCAGTCGGATCGGCCTCGAGTCGCCTATAAAACGACCTATCATCAAGCTGACTGTTCGCTTCAGCAATATATTTGGTCGTGTCCATGACAACGATGGCACCTCCTTTGTCTGCAGGTTTTATTGTGATGTCGGTGCGTTCGCCAAGGTTTGCTATAGCTTTTCTTTCTAGGGTCGATAGGTTTCGACGAAAAGACTGAGGTTCATTATAAGCTTGAATGATATCTCGCTGCACTGCTTTAATAAATATGTCCAAGTGTTTGTCACGTTGTGATCCCGGTGTCCAACGTTTAGTCGAAGGTAAAGCGGTTGGATCGTCGGCGGGAGTCGGCTGATCGAAGAAATATTCGCGTAGTCTCATATTTCGTGCGAAGTTGTCTAAATCTTTGTATAACTGAAATTCATTATAATTACCACTTGCTGGACAGAAGCTTAAACCACGGGATAAAAGACTGAGTTCTTCTTTAGATAAGATAGCAGTTGAAATATTAATAATGTTGTCGGGTGCAGGTTTACATGTTCTTTCCTTGGCCGAAGATGGAGGCGTTGAGTTTCAAAGTTTTACACCATCTCTGAGCAATATTTTGCGTTTCTGTGCGTTAAGCTTGGAACGTTTCTTTTGCTCATATGCTCTTAGGGACGATGATTCCTCTGGAGAAAGGCTAAACCAATCGAGTAGTTGGCGCTCCCTGTTTATCAGCGATTTCACGGAAGATCGATAATGGTTTACTACAATGTGTACTAGCTCAAGTGAGGCGTTCTTTAAGGTGTCAAACCACTTCCTCGCGTTGCACTTCGATAGCTTTGATGTTGCTGGCTGTAGACAGAGACTTAAACCTCTAGGCGGAATGGAAGCCGCTAAATATGCTTCTAGAGTAGACACATGTAGCTCGTAACGGACACGTTTCTCGACAGACTTCTTAATTATTTGAAACTGCTTAGAACACTTTGAACTCACGATACTATTCGACAATGAGTGCTGTAGTCAATTATTCGGTTTTCTTTTTAAAACGTCTGAATATTTGCGTCGAAGTGGGTACCTGGAGCCCGTAAGGGAAACTGCCGTCTTTCGTGGGTATTGTGGAGCCAAGCTGGCTGATGTTCCTGGTGCGGAATTCCTCTGGGCAGAGCAGGAGTAGCATTTCTCGTTCCGGGGCACACAAGGATGATCCGATGACCGCTGGTTGGCGGACGCAGTAGGCGTTGATTCGGCGAGCATGGCATTGCTGCGTGGCTCCTTCAAGGTAGGTTCGTTGCGAGAAGAACTCGCATGACCCTGGATACTTTTGGTCGGCCGCATAGCCCCAGGTTGCCTTTTGCGGGTCTTGGCGGTTTATGGCGTAGTCCGGTGGCTTCTTTGTGGGGTAAGCCCCCGAAGGTGCTGGGGCGAAGATACAGCGTCGCCCCAACCATTTGAAGTTGCTTCACTTGGGGAGTCGAAGCAAAGCTGGCGTATGTGACTTGCCATCAGCGCGACGCCCTCAAAGCTCACGTGCAGTCCATCGGCTGCCAGTACTCGTCCAGGTGGCAGCCATTCGAACATGTGGTCCAGAAAAGACACATCCCTAGAGCGTTCGCAGAAACTTCGTAATAGGCTGTTGAAATGGCTTGCTTCGCGGTTGAAACGATGGACAAATACTTGGTTATTATTTCTGCGACGTTGATTCGTGGCATTTGGCAAGACAAGCGTGGCGTACAGACGGCTTATTTCGGGTCGCTCTTCACGGATTAGGTGTAGAAGGTTGCGATAACACCGAAAGGTTGCTTGAGCACTTCTTTTTGCCAAGTCGTTGCTCCCGACGTGTAGAACCAGAGTTCTTGTCGACGAAGGAACAAGGTCAAGCAGTGAAGAAACATCCCTGACCAAAGCGCCCGACTGCGTTATGAACGCCGGTGTTCCTTGTAGCAGTGGGTCGAAGTATTGAAAAAGGTACTTTGTCTGTGAATCACCCAAGATAGCCGTGGTTATTCCGGACTTGGGATACTTCCAGGTGGTGCATTTCGACGTTGTCTTCCGGATATCCATAGCAGGAAAATATGGTGGGGTGATATTCAATGGATCCGGTGGAAAATGCAGTATAAAAAAAGGCCGACAAACGTGCGAAAAAAGACTAGTTTTACGAACGTTTCGGCAGGTGGGCCTGCCTTCGTCGGAGTGAATGGTTACACATGGCACACAGGGCACATATATAAGCCGCTTCTTTGCGTATCACACGGCTAAGTCATTATCAGTAGTATAGGAAACAAGATTATATATCACCAAAGGTACGTGGCTATAGTGCATATACAGCTGAAAACGCGTATCATTATACAATAGTGAATTGGCACGTATTAGATACCCTACAACTTGTGTGGAATGAAACAGGTCAGCAAAATAACAGACTGCGCACGCAGTAGCTCACTTGGTCATACGTTCTGCGGGATAATCACAGCCTAAGAACATTCAGTAAGCCTTTAAAAAAAAGAAGTTTAGAAAGATAAACAAAATCACAAAGCAGGCAGAGCAAAATGAATGCGAGTAAATGGTGAAGCGACAAAGGCCACCTAAATTATGTAGGTAATATTTGACAATAGGCCAACATCGTGCGAAGAATATACACTTGTCAGTAAAACAAAAAAGCGATTTACTAAGGCAATATGCAAGTAAGCGTACCCGGGCTCTCGTTCATGCTGGCAGATAGTGTTTTGAATTTATGAATTAAAAATGACTCTTTTACTTCGCGTTCATGGTGTGATTTAAAACCCGATTCCAGTATTGTAGCTATCATGTTACTGAATGAATGACCTGCCTCGGTGACATGCCTTGAAATCGGTAAGTTGGGAAGGGCATGCACATGAGCTTTATGATTATTGAAACGGTATCGAAAAGCAGTTTCAGTATGACCTATGTATTGTACATGACAGATTGAGCATTCTAGCAAATATACGACATTTGCAGTATCACAAGTAAAACTGCCATTAATTTTGAACTTGAAGTTCGTCGCAGTACTGGCTGCCAGTGTTGTTGTCGTCATGTGTGCACACACTTTACAGCGGGGCTTTTTACAAGGACGGCAACCAAGCGTCTGGTCGTTATTGTTCTGTCTGGTTTTAGAGGAAGTTAATAAATCTCTCAAATTTTTGCCTCGTCTGTACACAACACGTAGTGGTTCTGGAAACGCTTTTGCAAGGCGTTCGCTCTGCATAAGTATGTTGTGGTGTTTACGGAAAATTGATGCGACGTTAGGTGCCGATGCGTTATGGGTTAAAACCAGGTTAACCTGTGAATGACTTTTAGGATTTTTCTTGGGGATGCAGAGTGCTGTACGGTCTTGTGCGTCGGCACGCCTTACTGCGTCATCGACTAACTTGGGCGGATATTTTTGTTTAAGAAGTGCAGTGCGTAGCTGGTTACAGTTATTATCGAAGTCAGATTGCTCAGAGCAAATTCGCTTAAAGCGTAAGGCCTGGCTGTAAGGTATGCTGGATTTGCAGTGTCTTTTCTGGCTGCTTTGAAAGTGTAAATACCTCTGTCTGTCAGTCGGCTTGCGGATATTCAGACGTTTTAAAAAGAAAACCGAATAATTGACTACAGCACTCATTGTCGAATAGTATCGTGAGTTCAAAGTGTTCTAAGCAGTTTCAAATAATTAGGAAGTCTGTCGAGAAACGTGTCCGTTACGAGCTACATGTGTCTACTCTAGAAGCATATTTAGCGGCTTCCATTCCGCCTAGAGGTTTAAGTCTCTGTCTACAGCCAGCAACATCAAAGCTATCGAAGTGCAACGCGAGGAAGTGGTTTGACACCTTAAAGAACGCCTCACTTGAGCTAGTACACATTGTAGTAAACCATTATCGATCTTCCGTGAATTCGCTGATAAACAGGGAGCGCCAACTACTCGATCAGTTTAGCCTTTCTCCAGAGGAATCATCGTCCCTAAGAGCATATGAGCAAAAGAAACGTTCCAAGCTTAACGCACAGAAACGCAAAAAATTGCTCAGAGATGGTGTAAAACTTCGAAACTCAACGCCTCCATCTTCGGCCAAGGAAAGAACATGTAAACCTGCACCCGACAACATTATTAATATTTCAACTGCTATCTTATCTAAAGAACAACTCAGTCTTTTATCCCGTGGTTTAAGCTTCTGTCCAGCAAGTGGTATTTATAATGAATTTCAGTTATACAAAGATTTAGACAACTTCGCACGAAATATGAGACTACGCGAATATTTCTTCGATCAGCCGACTCCCGCTGACGATCCAACCGCTTTACCTTCGGCTAAACGTTGGACACCCGGATCACAACGTGACAAACACTTGGACATATTTATTAAAGCAGTGCAGCGAGACCTCATTCAAGCTTATAATGAACCTCTGTCTTTTCGTCGAAACCTATCGACCCTAGAGAGAAAAGCTATAGCAAACCTTGGCGAACGCACCGACATCACAATAAAACCTGCAGACAAAGGAGGTGCCATCGTTGTCATGGACACGACCAAATATATTGCTGAAGCGAACAGTCAGCTTGATGATAGGTCGTTTTATAGGCGACTCGAGGCCGATCCGACTGAGGATTATAAAGCGATATTAGACGGCACAATAAGAAAACTAATAAAGGAGAAAAAACTAAATGATAGGGCAGCTTCTCTAATCCCTCTTAGTCCGGCCGCTGGTAGGTTCTATTTGTTGCCAAAAATCCATAAACATAACAATCCTGGTCGCCCAATTGTTTCCGGCATAGGTACCGTGACAGAAAACTTGTCACGTTACGTAGATAGCCTGATAAACCAGATACCCTCTACGTTCCAGTCATTTCTGCGAGATACTAACGACTTCCTTTCTGATATTGCCAACCTTGTTATACCTAACAACGCTCTTCTTGTAACTCTCGATGTTGCGTCTCTCTACAAAAGCATACCGCACTTGGATGGTATAAGGTCCGTGGTTGAGGCTTACGATCACTCCGCTCTCGACAAGTCCATTGATAGCTCGACTATAGCTATACTGCTTGAAATGATTCTTCAGTACAACAACTTTGAATTCAATGGAGTGCATTATCTTCAAGTAAGTGGTACGTCTATGGGTACTAAGATCGGGCCAAGCTATGCAAATATATTTATGGGATCCCTTGAGAACAAATTCTTGTCGGGTCGTTCACTAAAACCTTTTTACTACAAAAGATTTATTGACGACATTTTCATGATTTGGCCACATGGAGAGGAGGAACTTTTGTCTTTTATTTCGGACTTTAATAATGCTCACCCTTCCATATCCTTTTCGCACACATATTCACCAGAGACCATTAACTTTCTCGATGTAACCGTTTGTCTCGATAATGCAAAATTGAGCACTAAACTTTACCGCAAGCCGACTGACAGACAGAGGTATTTACACTTTCAAAGCAGCCACAAAAGACACTGCAAATCCAGCATACCTTACAGCCAGGCCTTACGCTTTAAGCGAATTTGCTCTGAGCAATCTGACTTCGATAATAACTGTAACCAGCTACGCACTGCACTTCTTAAACAAAAATATCCGCTCAAGTTAGTCGATGACGCAGTAAGGCGTGCCGACGCACAAGACCGTACAGCACTCTGCATCCCCAAGAAAAATCCTAAAAGTCATTCACAGGTTAACCTGGTTTTAACCCATAACGCATCGGCACCTAACGTCGCATCAATTTTCCGTAAACACCACAACATACTTATGCAGAGCGAACGCCTTGCAAAAGCGTTTCCAGAACCACTACGTGTTGTGTACAGATGAGACAAAAATTTGCGAGATTTATTAACTTCCTCTAAAACCAGACAGAACAATAACGACCAGACGCTTGGTTGCCGTCCTTGTAAAAAGCCCCGCTGTAAAGTGTGTGCACACATGACGACAACAACACTGGCAGCCAGTACTGCTACGAACTTCAAGTTCAAAATTAATGGCAGTTTTACTTGTGATACTGCAAATGTCGTATATTTGCTAGAATGCTCAATCTGTCATGTACAATACATAGATCATACTGAAACTGCTTTTCGATACCGTTTCAATAATCATAAAGCTCATGTGCATGCCCTTCCCAACTTACCGATTTCAAGGCATGTCACCGAGGCAGGTCATTCATTCAGTAACATGATAGCTACAATACTGGAATCGGGTTTTAAATCACACCATGAACGCGAAGTAAAAGAGTCATTTTTAATTCATAAATTCAAAACACTATCTGCCGGCATGAACGAGAGCCCGGGTACGCTTACTTGCATATTGCCTTAGTAAATCGCTTTTTTGTTTTACTGACAAGTGTATATTCTTCGCACGACGTTGGCCTATTGTCAAATATTACCTACATAATTTAGGTGGCCTTTGTCGCTTCACCATTTACTCGCATTCATTTTGCTCTGCCTGCTTTGTGATTTTGTTTATCCTTCTAAACTTCTTTTTTTAAAGGCTTACTGAATGTTTTTAGGCTGTGATTATCCCGCAGAACGTATGACCAAGTGAGCTACTGCGTGCGCAGTCTGTTATTTTGCTGACCTGTTTCATTCCACACAAGTTGTAGGGTATCTAATACGTGCCAATTCACTATTGTATAATGATACGCGTTTTCAGCTGTATATGCACTATAGCCACGTACCTTTGGTGATATATAATCTTGTTTCCTATACTACTGATATTGACTTAGCCGTGTGATACGCAAAGAAGCGGCTTATATATGTGCCCTGTGTGCCATGTGTAACCATTCACTCCGACGAAGGCAGGCCCACCTGCCGAAACGTTAGTAAAACTAGTGTTTTTTCGCACGTTTGTTGACCTCTTTTTATACTGCATTTTCCACCGGATCTATTGAATATCACCCCACCGTGTATATATATATATATATATATATAAATATATATATATATATATATATATATATATATATATATATATATATATATATATGGGATATGGCACAACGGGAGCGTTGTCAACAAGGATAAATAACTCATCCCCTGATGAAGGGAGGTCCCCTCCCGAAACTGTTGGGAAATAAATATATTTATCCTTGTTGACAACGCTCCCGTTGTGCCATATCCCATACCTTCACGAAGACTAACTGGCCCATTGAATTATTACTTTACTCCCACTATATATATATATATATATATATATTTATATATATATATATATATATATATATATGTTGTGTTGTTATCCGTATTACGGCGCGTGAAAGGAATCGCCGATGAACAGTGTTAGTGACGTCACCATGTTATCGTACATGCGCGAGTGGCTGGTGGGCGTATATATTCTGGCTCTTGTCCTGTTGCTGTGTGAATCGTTGCTTTGTGCTGCAAGCATGCAGTGCCGTAAATAAAGGTGTTCTCTAAGGCCTTGGTCTTTCTCTTCTGGCGGATGCAATAAAGTGGCGACGAAGATGGGATCGGACAAGAACTGAAGACGGCAATGGCTCTCAGCAAGCTACCGGAATTCGCTCCCGGCAGCGGCAGCTTCGACGTGGTCGTCGAAAGATTCGAGCTCTACACCACAGTCAATGAGATTGCCGAGGCCAAAAAAAACTACACCTGTTCTTGAGCGCCATCGGAGAAGAAGCATACGTGACGCTCCGAAGTCTGCTACTACCCAAGACGCCGAGCACGTCGTCATACCCGGAAGTCGTGTCGGCGCTAAAGAAGCACTATTTTCTGAGGCGGTCAGTGGTGAGTGAAAGATACCATTTCAACCAAAGGAAGCAAGCCTCTCAAGAAACTGTCGCAGAATTTGTGGTACAGCTGAAGAAATTGGCATCATTATGTGACTTCGGCGCCTTTTTGGAACAAGCGCTTCGTGACCGCCGGATAGCAGGCCTGCATTCCGAAGCCATACGTTGCCGGTTGCTGGCCATGAGCGACAGCGAGCTCACCTGGGACCGCGTCTGCAACACCGCTATGGCCATGGAGGCGGCAGCGTAAAACGCCTTGGAAATGGTCGTGGAAAACACCGGCGAACAGTCAGCCAGCTGCAGTGACATACATTGGCAGAGCCAATCGGCAGCGTTGCGTCGGAGTTCACAAAGTGGGGCATGCACCGGCCACGGCTCCGGCAACACAAAACTTCGTTGACACGGACTAAGACTATCTGTCAGCGATGTGGTGGACAACACGCACCTGTAAGTTGTCCTTTTCTGAACAGCAGGTGTTATAATTGTCAAAAGAAGGGCAATGTCGCGAAAATGTGTAAAAGCAGGGTTGTATATCAGCTAGAAGAGCAGCACTCGTCGGACACGGAACTGCTAACGCTGTGTCACACCGATAACCGTTCGGGCAACCGTGCCATGGTAATAAATGTAAGACTAAACGGGAAAGAGGTACCCATGGAACTAGACACGGGAGTGGCAGTTTCTATTATGTCCGAAGCAGAGTGCGCGAAGTATTATCCTGGGGCAAATTTTAGGCAAGCAGATGTCAGACTTGTTACATTTAACGGTACCCCCGTAGATACCAAAGGCGTCATTGACGTTGAAGTGCAATACCACGAGCAGTGCTTTCATTTGCCTCTAGTAATTGCCAAAGAGACGAAATGTGCTAGAATGCCTACGTTGTTTGGCCGTAACTGGATGAATAAAATCAAAATCCGATGGCATGAAGTTATGCAAGTGAATGCACTGACAAAAGAATCTTCCTTGACTGACAAATACCGCGAAGTGTTTGAGCCGGGTTACGGAGCGATAAGAGGGTTCAAGGCGAGCATTGTTGTTAAAGAAAACGCTTCATCTGTATTCTGTAAGGTGCGATCAGTTCCGTATGCGCTACGCGAACAAGTCGAGCAGGAATTGGCAAACTTAAAAAAATCTGGAGTCATTTACCGGGTACGGCACAGTGCGTGGGCGACACCTCTGGTGATCGTGCCCAAGAATAATGGCAAGGAGCTTCGGCTATGTGGTGACTACCGTGTCGCAGTAAATTCTGCCATTGAGGTAGACCAGTACCCGCTCCTTCTGCCGGAGGATATTTTTGCAACTTTACATGGTGAAACTGTCTTTTCGGTTCTGGACTTGTCCAAGGCGTACTTACAGCTCGAATTGGACGAGCGAGCACAAGAACTGCTCACTGTCAATACCCACCTGGGGCTGTTCAGGTTCCTACGCTTGCCTGACGGCGTAGCCTGTGCGCCGGTGGTGTTCCAGGCCGTGATGGATCAGATCCTACACGGCCTCTCAGGAACGGCCTGTTACTTAAATTACGTTGTCATCGCAGGCGCAGATAGAAAGCAATGCCATGTAGGTTGGAGCAGGTGCTCATACGCCTAAGAGAACATGGCATACGGGTCAACACTGAGAAGTGTAAGCTGTTCCAAGAACGAATGAGATACCTGGGTCATGAAGTTGACCTGAATGGGTTGCATCCTACGGCGGATAAAGTAGCTGCCATCAAGCAGGCGCCAAAACCGGACAACGTGACTCAGCTCAAAGTCTTTTTGGGCTTGGTAAATTTCTACTCAAAATTTTTGCCAAATCTGGCTACGGTTTTAGAGCCCCTGCATAACTTCTTGCGTCGAGAAGCAGCATGGGATTGGTCACGCCAATATGATGAGGCATTTAGAACCTGTAAGGAAATGCTTACTAACGAAAATGTGCTTGAGTTGTATGATGTAAACAAAGAAATACAGCTAACGTGTGACGCCTCCGAGTACGGTTTGGGAGCTGTTTCCTCGCATGTTGTGGGCGGCACAGAGAAGCCAATAGCATTACCGTCACGATCACTATCACATGCGGAGCGTAGTTACAGCCAAATAGAGAAAGAAGCTTTGAGCATTGTGTTTGGTCTGAAGCGATTTCATAACTACTTGTATGGTCGAACTTTTAAGGTTCTTACCGACCATCAACCTCTCACCGTGCTCTTCGACCTGAAAAGGAAAGCTAGTGCTGTAGCCACAGCTAGAGTACACCGATGGGCTGTTTTCCTAGCTAACTACAGCTAGAAGACTGCACATAAGCCGGGCACGGCAATCAGTAACGCAGATGCTTTATCTAGACTGCCATTGCCCCAGACCTCTGAGCAATATGAAGACATTTTTTATTTCGCCACTCTGGACGAACTACCGCTGACAGCAAAAGATATAGAGCGTGAAATAACGCGCGACAAGCTATTATCAGTAGTGCGCGACTTGATTTGGCACGGCTGGCCGAAAGCTGTCGCTCAAGAACTGCAACCATTCTGGGTGCGACGGTTCGAACTCTCTGTTGATACTGGTTGCGTTAATTGGACGAATAGGGTAGTTATTCCAAATTGTTTGCAGAGAGTTGTCATGAATCTGCTGCACGAACAACACATCGGAATCACAAAGATGAAAATGGTTGCAAGATCAATGGTTTGGTGGCCAAGAATTGATGATGCATTAGAAGAAATCGTGCGAAAATGCAGCGTTTGTGAAAGCGTACAAACAGCAGCACAGCTAGCGTCTTTGATCCCGTGGAAAGTGTGCGAACACACATGGGAAAGGGTGCATCTTGATTTCGCCGAAAAGGAAGGTAAAATGTTCCTATTAGCAGTTGATGCTTACAGTAAGTGGCTAGAAGTTAAAGTATGTAGCACGACGACTACTACTATGACAGTGGCAGTGGTTTGGTCTTTGTTTGCCGCGCACGGACTTCCTTTAGAAGTAGTAACAGACAACGGGCCGTCATTTCGGGCTGATGAATTCCAAAGCTTTCTAAAAGCGCAAGGTGTAAAGCACACGTTCACACCCCCGTACCACCCGCAGTCCAACGGGGCGGTGGAGCGGGCGGTACAAACAACTAAGACGGCCCTGTTTAAACAGTTGTTGGAGGACAAAGAAAAAGGCAGTGCAAGAACACTTCAGCACAGAATAGATAACTTTCTGTTGTGCTGTCGCACAACGCCGCATACCTTCACTGGAAAGACACCGGCTGAACTGTTTTTGAGAAGACAGTTGCGTACCAGGTTGTCTTTGGTGCGGCCGCATCTGACAAAGGCCAAGACCGAGAAAGTAGAAAGGATGAAACAGTCAACCGATAAGCGCAGAGCGAAGCCCCGATATTTTGGGGTTGGTGACCGTGTGTTGGTTTGTTACGTGCGAGGAGAATCGGTAAAATGGCTGCCGGGAAAAGTTACGCGAGTGAAGTCTCCAACTACGTATTTGGTTGTTATTGGAAACCAAGTGCGTTTTGTACATGCTGATCATTTACGACATTCTGTGCTCGATGACCGAACTCCACGTCGTGAAATATGCGTGCCACACGCCTCCGAGGTCGCCTCTCCTCCACTGCCTGTGGTGCAACCGGACCCTCAGGTTGAACAAAGGCCGCCGGACTCGGGGTTAACCAATAATAACAATGCAATTCCTCTGGGACGGAGCAACCGGGAAAGGCGGCCTCCTGAGCGTTGGTGTTACGACCGTTTTCGATCTAGTGATGAAGGAAATGTTGTGTTGTTATCTGTATTACGGCGCGTGAGAGGCATCGCCGATGAACAGTGTTAGTGACGTCACCATGTTATCGTACATGCGTGAGTGGCTGGTGGGCGTATATATTCTGGTTCTTGTTCTGTTGCTGTGTGAATCGTTACTTTGTGCTGCAAGCATGCAGTGCCGTAAATAAAGGTGTTCTGTAAGGCCATGGTCTTTCTCTTCCGGCGGATGCAACAAAGGGGTAATGAGATCCAACAGACAGTAATGCCAAGAGACGTACAGGGGAAGTTATTAGAACCAATGAAACCAATGCTGACGACTGGTTATTTTTCACCCACTTTTCTTTCTTATTTACATTTCAATGGTTCTAATAACTTCCCCTCTACGTTCCTTGGCATTACTGTCTGTTGGGTCTCATTGGTGTTGTGTGAAAACACGGAAAAAACGCGCCCTTCCCTATTGGAAAAATTGCCATGGTGGATACTGGAAAACATGGCGGGCGTAGTGGAAATAATAGTGGGCATAGTGGAAATTATGATAGATATGGTGGGAGTGGGAAATATGGTGGATATGCCGGGACATACTGGGTGGCATGGTGTACAAATGATGGGTGAAGTGTAAATTATGATGGAAAGCAGAGGCTATATAGTGGGCAATAATGGGACACTCTGCCCACCATTGCGATAATGCTGGGAAGCCCTAAGCTTATGGTGGGTGGTGCTTATTTTGGTGGGCCACATGGTGTACCAAGCTGAGAAACTCTTCCCACCATTGCGATAATGCTGGGAAGCCCTAAGCATATGGTGGGTGGTGCTTATTATGTAGGGCCACATGGTGTACCAAGCTGAGAAACTGTTCCCCCCATTGCGATAATGCTGGGAAGCACTATGCAGATGATGGGTTCTGCTTGTTATTGTGGGCCACGTGGTGTACCAAGCTGAGAAGCTCTGCCCACCATTGCGATAATGCTGGGAAGCAGTAAGCAGATGATGGGTGGGCTTATAATGGCAGACAATTTCTATAGTGTACCAAGCTGGGATCTGTACACTATATGTTCTACCACCATGATTTCCAACAAAGGTTAGGCCTACCGACCGTGCCCGTACAGTTGTGTTATCTGTGCTTCCGGGTTTCAGAATACACAATTTCGATGATTAAGAATGACAATACAGCACAGCCATGACATCAATTAACCTAAAGGAAGCATTTTTCATTGTGTATGGTGTCCGCTCAAGAAGCAACCAACATCGATACAACGTGAATAAAGCACTCCCAGATAACGTACGTCTCTTCTCACCGACAACCGCCGGTCGCACTCGCCGGCACTTTTCTAGCTTTTGTGCGAGAACTCAGACGTGGCAATTCGTATACTTGGGGAACCAATATGATAGCGTAATGTTTCCGACACACTGCATTCGTTTTGGCCAAGCCGTTATGTGGCTGTTGCTTTAGCGAAAGAGCTACAGCATTGCTCTGGCACGACCGCCCTTTACATTGCGCGAAAAGCATCCCAATACTCAACCAAATAAACTAGGCGGGCGTATCTATGGAATGAGCCTAGAAGCGTCATAAAGCGTGAGCAGATGTCGCCCTTTAGAACGAGCGCGAAACGAATATTAAACTTTGCAGACCCTGCGGGCAAACAGTTGTTGCTCCCCAGTCCACTTGGGTCTTTTTTTTCTTGTAGTTGTGAATTGTAAAAAAATAGCACTGGTGCCATTAATACAGTGGCAATCGTTACAGGCAGCAGTTGCTTGTGTTTATTGATTGTGCAATTTTTAGTAGCAGGTGCAGATCTCGTCTATGTCGTGTACACGACTAACATAACTGAAGTTGAACTGCAAGTTTGTATACCAACTAACTATTTAACACACAATCGACCTCATGTTGGTATGGCGGAGTACATTCTTTCGTCGGCACTCACGTGTGTCGGACGCAAGAATCATGTGCTCCGTAGGAGCGGCGTTTGCGGCACATACTAGCCGCGGTAACAGGATGACCGAAGACCAAGACGCAGGATACGAGATTATTTTGCCACCACTGCCCAAGGAACGCGTCGCGCAAAACACTGTGTTTTTACACGGCGATGTGCGTGGCAGACCGTATCGAGTAGAAAATTTCCGAGACGCACTTGGACCTACAGGACTATTGCCGGAGGTGTTGGCACGGAGGGCCTACCAGATAAATCATGTCTGGGCAGCCACCATGAACAACGCGGACGCTACGAGACGCTTGCTGGACGTGAAGGAGCTGAAAGTCAAGGGTCGATGCAGCATCATCGTAGACCCCCAGGATCAGCAGGTGCGGCTGCGTGTTCATTGGCTGCTGTATGGCGTCAACGATGAAAACGTGCGAACGGCGTTGGCGACTTGTGGGAAGGTCGTACAAGTCACGAGGGAGAATTGGCGTGTTCAAGGAGTCAGCGACACGGGGTCAACCACACGAACTGTGCTTCTTAAGCTCAAGAGTGGCGTGAAGGTTGAAGATCTCCCGCATCAAATCAGGGTGGCTGGTGAACTGGCACTTGTGGTTGCACCTGGTCGGCCAATGCAGGCTCTGCGCTGCCAAGGTACCGGCCATGTTAGAAGAGAGTGTAAGGTACCCCGATGCTCGCGTTGTCGGTGGTTTAGCCACAGCGAAGACGCGTGCATGTGCACGTACGCATCGGCTATAGGATCAGCTGAAGGTGAAGACACAGCAAAGTAGGTGATGGACGTTACCGAGGCTGAAGACGCGGCGAAAGGCGCAGGCGACGTGGTGAACCCCGAAGCTTTATCAGGTAATGCCACACCGACTGGTGGTGATGAACCAACAGTCCAAGCAGACATAGAATCTGGGGAGGTTACTCAAGAGCCAGCCGGCCTAACCGAAGAAGGCTTCACAAGCACCCCATCGAAGGAGCCTGAGCCGGTGGAATTAACCGAACTTCTAGTGTCGTGCGAGAGTATCAGTGGTGGAGCGTCAAGCAAAAGACCCCGTGAGCAGTCTGCAGAACGGCGTGAGGTGTCCAGTGAAAAGCATGAAGAGGGGTCACCTGCGAAGGCGACTTCGTTCAGACGCAGCAGCACAAGGCTGCGTTCCAACCCGATATTGAACAAACACTGGCCACCTTTGTCCTCCAGTGGCACGGGTTCACCTGGAGGCTCCGAAGATGTCTAGCGTCTATGCTAGACGCTGAAGGTAAGCATCATGCCCCGGGCTAACTTCTTCATTGTGTAGAAACGGCTTTTGCACCGAAACTTAGAGTGGCAACGTTAAATGTTCGAGGTCTTGCCGCCAAGTGGAAACAGAGCCAAGTCTACAGGTTGCTCGTGGATCGTGATCTGGATATACTAGCTGTACAAGAAACAAACGTAGACGGTGAGGAGGAGACCCGGGGCACGGTGCTGAGGTTTACGTCGCGTTACCACGCAATGGTAACTCAAGCAATGGCACTTCTGCAGGCTGTGTTTTGTTCACTAATAAGAGACCGGGTCTGGTAATGCAAGATACCTTCTCTTGCCCGTCTGGTAGATTGGTTTCCTGTGATTTTGTATTCAATGAGTGTCAGTGGCGTATAGTGCGTATTTATGCACCATTCATTTGCGAGGAACGATCACTTTTTTTTCAAGCCTAAAGCAGCACTTCACTTTGGAAAGGAAATACGTATTACTTAGTGATTTTAACTGCGTCCTCAACGGGCGTGATCGAGCAAATGGACGCGTCATTTACGATAAAAGTAGTAGGACGTTAGCGGACGTAGTTACCGAATTCGAGTTAGACGACGTGGGCAGCTGTATGGGGGGAACGCGGGATGTGCGTTTCACACATTTTCAGGGGAATAGCCATGTGCGTCTTGATCGCATTTACGTGTCGCTTGAATTAATAGCCCACTGTAAGACATATGCTGTCTACCCAATACACTTGAATGATCATTGTTTAGTTAAATGTGATATGGAAGAGAAAACAAAAGGTGGAACTTTCTCATGGGAGCTGTGAAAGATGAATTCTACTTTGATCACTGACGAATATTTCTTAGATCAGGTAATGAACTGTATCAATGAAATAAAAATGGATGATGAAGTTAAACTTGCAGAACAATGGGAAGAGTTCAAGCAGCGAATGAAAATAAAAGCTATTGATCGTTCTTGAGCATTGAGTTATGAAAGGAAAAAGAAAGAAAAACAACTGCGAAAGACTTTGGAAAGACTAATAGACTTGGAGTGCAAACAACCGGGAGAGTATAAAATTGACATATGCAATATTAAGCAGAAACTTGCTTTGTTTGACGAGGAACGCTACCGCGGTGCACTCGTCCGTGCTAGGGCTGAGGCTTTACGCGGCTGGAGAGACGCCAACTAAAAGAGAATCAGGGTTTGTGAAAACGAACGCTCGACGGAATCATATCGAAAAAATAGAGGATGGTGACGAAGTCACCAATACGGACAGCATTTTATCCGTATTTTCAAGTCATTTTGAAAACCATTTTGCGTATAGACAGGTAAACCTAGAAAGATTTGAAGAAGAATATTTAGAACGCATGCCGCAAGTGAGTGAGGAAGTGAAAAACACTTTGGAATTATCTATATCTGCATCTAAATTTGAATGGGCGATTGATAAGTTAAGTCCCGGAAAACCTTCAGGACCAGATGGTCTTTGTGCCAAGTGGTACAAATGTTTTCAAAGTGAATTGTCTTCAATACTTGCAGGCGTTTTTAATGAGGCATATCAGGAAAAGAATTTACCACCATCCTTTGGTGAATCGCGTACCGTTCTGATTCCGGAAACAGACGAGGTTGAAAAGTTCAGGCCCGTCACAGCGTACAGGCCAATCGCACTGACAAACGTAGACTACAAAGTAGTAAGGAAAATTTTGGCGGCTATACTTCAGTCAGTAATAAAAGATATCGTCGGTCCACACCAAACGTGTGGAATCGAAGGTCAGTCCATAGCTACAAACGTTCATAAAATGCGATCCGTGCTCGAGTGTGTTGACACCAGTCAAGCTCGTGTGGCCATACTCTAGCTGGATCTGGAGAAAGCGTTTGATTGCGTTGCCCACGCTCTTTTGTTTGCAGTATTGAAGCACATTAATGACAGTAAGATAATTATTGATGGAGTAGCCATGGCATATTGGAATGGTAGTACGAGACTAATTATCAACAAGAGATTGGGCCCCCCCATTAGAATTGAGCGCTCAGTGCGTCAAGGTTGCCCTGTTAGTCCACTTGTTTTGCATCTATATTGAAACCTAATGTCGGTCGATACTGCAGAATGACATCATCAATGAGTTTAGAGTACAATCTTCAGAGGTCCAACTACTCGCATATGCTGATGATGTTGCGATTTGTAGCACTTCCTATGAAGGTATTGAAGAATCAATCAGAGTTTCTAAATCTTTCGCCGATGTTACAGGAAGCCTCATAAACTGGGGTAAATGCCTCGGCTTCTGGCATGGATATTTTCCTTCAACACCAGAATTGTTTGCAGCCATTAAATGGACAAGAACGCCAGTTAAATATCTCGGAGTACCGCTCGAGGCATACAAAAGTGCTGATGAATATTGGACACAGCAAACGAAAGAAATTAAAGAGAAAGTGAATAGGTGGAATGCAACTGATCTGTCCATGTTTGCTAGGGCTACTGCATGCAACTGGTTTTATGTGTCTAAGCTGTGGTATGTGATGGAAGTGCTGTTCTGTTCCCGGGTCAATGTGCAAAAATTACATCGGGTGTTTGCGATATTTGCATCGGGTGTTTTTGCATCATGCATTTTTGCATCATGCATCATGCATTTTTGCATTATTTGCATCATGCGATATTTGCATATTTGCATCGGGTTTGCATCGGGTGTTTACGCTAGTGGAAAGGGCTGAATTGGAACCCCTGGAATTACGACGCCACACGGAAAGACTAGGGTACCTATACAAAATTTATCATAATAAAATAGGAATAGAAAGGGATCATTTCATTCAACCTGTAAGTAAGCGAATCACACGTTCTCATCACTCAAAAAAACTACGAGACTATAACTGCCGAACAGATGTATTTCACAACACATTTTTCCCACGAACAGTAAGGGAATGGAACGAGCTCCCAGCCGATGTCGTGGAACGCACGACCACAGCAGATTTCATTTCAACACTTCAGGCTCATTTGACGACTGTGTAAATGTACGAGTTTACTAATCTACTTTGTTTATGTTCACTTGTGTGTTTTTACTTTTATGTATCGTCACCTTATATGTAAGGAAATGCATATATTCTTTTATTCCATGTATGTATTACTGGCATTTAGAATATAATGGTTACAGTGTAGTTACCTACTGCTGTGATGATCGATATAACTGATGATATTATTGCTGTAGAAGAGTACTTAGTGTGAAGCATGCCGTTATCGCTTTCTTTTGCGCAGTATGTATTTTTGTATTCTTTGTATTCTTTGTATCTTTGTATTCCCACTCCTGCTTACAGCCTTTTTTAGGCTAGCAGTATTTTGTAAATAAATAAATAAATAAATAAATATTTGTGTGGGGGTGAACTGAGAAAAAGGCAGTCGCACGAATTTGTTTAGACGGGTGAAGTGTGAAGGCCTTGGGCTAGGAGCTCTGTTTATCAAGCAGTTAGTAAATAGGTTTTTCTTTTTTCGTGAGACAAGAGATCTTTTCTTAATAACAGTGTGTCAAACAAGACTAAGTAGACTGTTGCCCGAGCTTGTTGTGAGCACGCATGTTACCACAGGGACTGTGCAAGGATACACGAAGGAAGTTGTGGCCAGCATGCGGTTTTTGTGTGTTCGTTTTTAAACTGACTACCTGTGGTCTGTTGGAATGAAAAAAACTGTACAAAGATTTATGTAACACGATGCTCCCTATCCCACTGTACAGAGCGCTATATACAGCACATATACAGCACATATACAGCACATATACAGCAGGGTCAGAATGTACTTAAACGAGTTAAAAAAATGCCAGCAGCTCCAAGTGCGAAAACGTTCTTTTTCAAATTACACACTGGAACACTTCCTGTAAGAACCTTCCTAGAGGAGCGTGGGTTTTATATGCCTTGGGGATTTCACTGTCTAATCTGTAAGAAACCGGAAACCATTGACCATGTTTTCCTGCACTGCTGGGAAGGAGTTTATTTTTGGGACGTATTACAAACCACAATCAAAAAAGAGTTCCCGTTAGACCCTCATGGGATCAGGTATTTGGCAATAGAGAATGAGGATGGATTACCTTTCGATTTTATCATGATGACTGCCTTGCACAGCATATGGCGCTCTAGAGTGGCTGGATTTCATGGTGACCCAGACAGAAGACCAGCAAGAGAGTATTTCAAAGAAAGCACCTCAAGATTACTTCAAGATTAGTTCATTTATGTAGCAGTGTTCAGGAGGAGGAGCAGGAGGAGGAATAAATATTTATTGAAAAAAAACATTATAAGGTTTTCGAAAAAGGAGTCGTTAATGCCAGGACCCTACTGGCTCGAGCAGCTCACTCGGCCTAGTCCGATGTTGCCCGCTGGCTTCCCAGGTCCTGCCGGGTGAGTCGCACTTCCCGCGACCTTTCATATTTACTTCGTGTGATGAGGGGTGAGTTGCCATCGGCTGGTCTTTGTCGGCAAGTCAAAGTGAGTTGCTGGAGTGTCGGTGTGTCGGCGCACCAAGGGCAACATTTCAAGGTTTTAGAAAAAGGAGTCCTTAATTCCAGGACACTACAAAATCGAGACACGTCGTAGTCCAGGTGCCATGCGTTTATTCTAACGCACGCGCACTTCCTCTTCCTCGGCTTCTCCTAGAATTGTCTTGTTATTGCGTCACACTTCCCCCTCCCCTCGAGAAAATCTCAGTTCAGAAGGTTCAAAATAACGCCGCAGTTTGCTAACATGAACAATGTCAAAGTTTCTACGTAAGGGTAGCACGGAGCGGTTGATCTCATAGTTCACTGTTGAGACCTTGCGTAGAATCTTGTAGGGTCCTTCCATGACGGAACTCAGTTTGCCGTTGTTGGGATGCCATGGTGTCTCGTAAACGACAAGGTCACCGACTTGGAACTCAATCGGAAGAAATTTTCTATCATAAATGACTTTGTTCTTATTTTGGTAGGCGATAGAATTGGTAACTGCAGTTTTTCGCGCTTCTTCGACAGTTTTCTTCTCGTTGTTCCAGTACAGTAGGATAAGATGAAATTCCATGCATCAGGAAGGAAGGTGCGTAGCCGGTCACTTCGTGGGGTGTTCTGTTGTATTCGTGAATTACATCCAGAAGCAGCTTAGTCCAAGACTTCTGTGGTTCGTCATTGATCTTACATTTAAGTCTCGTTACGATTGTCTGGTTTGTCCGCTCGTTCATGCCCTTGCATTGTGGATGATGAGATGAGGTAAATAGTTGGTGTATACGATTATGTTTTAAAAACTGCTTGAAGTTTCCTGCGGTAAATCCTATTCCACAATCTGAAAGGAGCATCCGTGGTTTTTCAGGAGAAAAAAAATGTTTTTAAGCATGAAATGTAGGCGTCGCTGTTCTCCCTTTTATGAGCAAACGCCCATACGTAGCGAGTCGCATGATCAATAACCAAGTGTATAAACCTTTTTGACGAGCCATATCCAGAAAATCCTCCAATGGTGTCTATTGCAAAGAGGTCGAAGGGCTCTTCAGCTGGAGGCAGTGATTCAAGCGTCCCAAACTTTTTTGTTTTCGTCTTCTTGCATCTCTGGCATGTATCACAATGCCGAATGTAAGTGAAAACATCGGTTACCATATGCGGCCAATAATATTGCGGAGACAGGAGTGATAGCGCCTTCTTCACTCCGACATGCCAGAAATGTTGATGTGCATTCTTCAGAATGGTTGGGCGTAGTTCATAAGGCACGTATACTTTCCATAGTCCTTTCCTTTTAACGATGGTGATGTCATTTTTCAATGAGTGCGTTCCTTTTGCACGCTCATTGTTGCATCGCTGAAGGTCGTCATGTGATAGAAGATTAACTATCGGGGCTCTACATACATCATACATTGACAGTTTCAAAGACCACCGGAAGAGACGACCTTGAGGATTTTTAACATTCTTCAGCCACTGGAGTGCAGAGTGATCTGTTACAACAATGAATGACTTTCCATGAAGGTAGCAATGCCATTTATCAATGACATCTACAATGGCAAGACATTCTCTTTCTGTAATAGCGTTGTTCACCTTGTGCTTAAGTAGTTTGCGGGAATATTAAGCAACAGGATGTTCTTTGCCTTTGTCATCAGGTTGTTTCAGCACTGCACCAATGCCTTCGCCGGATGCGTCTAAGTAAGTACACAGTACATGGTCTCGAAGGGTCGTATATGAGAAGCACCGGTTCTTCAGTTATCCGCTCCTTCAGTTCACGAAAGGCTTGCTCGCATGCTTCTGTCCACACCCATTTGCTGCCTTTGTGGAGTAGTTTTGTGAGTAGAAGAGCGATATCGCTGAAGTGGGGGGTGTACTGACGGTAGGTGTTTACAGTGCCCAGAAAATGCTAGAGATCTTTTTCTCGTTTTGGTGTCGGAAATTTGAGTATGGCAGCCACATTACTTTGCTTAGGTGTCAGTGTTCCTTGTGAAATTCTGTGGCCCAGGTATTCAATGCTGCAGCGTGCAAATTGGCACTTTTTTAGTTTGAGTTTTACGTTCTCGGTTTCGAGAGCTTTCAATAGCGCCTCAAGGTGTCATATATGATCTATAAATACCTCTTAGTATACGATCACATCGTCAAAGTAATTGATAACATTGATGAGCTGATGTTTCGCTATTATTGATTTAATGGCTCTTTCAAATGTAGCTGGAGCGTTCTTCAACCCAAGCGGCATTACCAACCACTCAAAATGACCATCAGGCATGACAAATGCAGTTTTCTGAACATCGTCAGGATGCATATGGACATCAGGTGTGTTGTGTGGGCTGTTGTGCGGGATGCAAACTGGAAGATCCGGTGTGTTGTGTGAGCTTTTTGCTGTCGAGAACACTCGGTGGGGAGCCATCAGCGACGTACACGTACAACGGCCACTTCAGGGAGCAGTGCTACTGCTGCCCTTACTTGGTCTTTTCGGAGAGTGAATTGGTTGTTGTAACCCTGACTGCAAATATCCAGCCAGAAAGGGGCCCTCATCAGCTGATCTCTCTTAGTTGGTGCGCGGTGACGAGAACGCTGTCTGCGTCCCTTAAAACGCGGGAACGCTCCTGAGGACGCTGCAAGGAACGCCCACCGGCCTGCTAGTGCACGGCCGCTGGATGAAAGTACAGGAGGTACGGCTTGCTCCGTTGAGCCGCCAAGCGTTAGAGATGATGGGAGAGCATTGTTGACAGTTCTGGCCGCATCTTTCGATGGAGGGCGCTTATAGTATGGGAGACTAAATCGGTTTGGACTGTCACGGTGGATGGACGTGTTTTTGAGCGCTCCCAATCAACTGCGCAGATATGTGTTTTTGCATGTTTTGAGCTTGTCTTTATAATTATAAGGCAGCAGTAGAAATCTTCGTAGCACTTATTTTATGGTACGCCTTTTGGAGGGGGGCAGTCACCAGGTATTTATTAGTTAGTGCGTGTGTGTGTGTTTCAATTTTTTTGTTGTTTCTTTTTCTTTTGCCACCCCGTGGGGAGGTGCGCGTACGTTGAACATGCGAATTTTTGTAGTAGAGCTTAGACTTTCTTTTTTTTCGTAGGCCAGGGCTCGAGTTTAGTAATTATCGAGTATAGGGACAACTGGTGTCAGAAAGACATGGTTAAAAAGACTGTAAAGTGTTCACGATGTGGAGTGGGTTTGAAAGTGGACCCAAGTGTAGAAGCGGATGAAGAAGAGAACGACGCGAATTGTAGCCAATGTGAGGTCGAGGAAAAAATGGAGAAAATGATGGTTCTCGAGGAAAAAATGGAGAAAATGATGGTTGCCCAGAGTGAAATGCTGATAATAATTGCCGAGCTCGAGTCTGCGTTGGCGACAGAGCAAGAGAAAACGAGGGCAATGGGAGAAAGGCTGAAGGCCGCCGAGGAAGCACTAGCCAAGGTGAACAGAGGAGCGGTCTGCGCAGAGAACAGTAGAGAACCGGCAACCAGAATGGCGGAGAAGAAAGAGCAAGCAAGCTTGAAAAAAAAAACAGGTTCAGCCGGTTCAATTGTCGCAAGGCTCAGCTTCAGCGAAGTAGTGGTGGGGCTGGGAGGGGACAAAGCAGCCGGCGTCACAGGTGCAAGTAGCCCCCTGGTTCCGGACGCTGCAGCTGAAAAGTCACAGCTTGTGATAATCGCTGGAGACTCGAATTTATGTCGATGCACAGAAGCCATAAAAGAGAGGGTAAGAGGTTACAAGAGGGTTGCAGTAGAGGCGTTCCCAGGACGCAAGCTGGAAGCAGTCATGAGGCAAGCGAGCGCAAAACTCAAAACTACCGCCGATAGACGAAACCTCGGTATAATTTCAGGCGGTTTAAACGATGTCTTAAATGAAGATACAGCAGGACTAGCAACCACACTGGCGAAAGGCGTCGACGACATGCGCGCCACTTCTTCTCAGGTACAGGTAGTGATATGCACGATACTGTAGGTACCGGAGCGTGATAGCAACCTGCAAAAAGCGGTTGCCAACGCAAACCAAGAGATATGGCGGATGAGTCGAGAGAAAGGCTTTGAGGTGGTGGAACTAAACAGAGAGGTGCATAGGTGGGGTGGTTTTCGACGAGGCAGAATTCACTTCGATGGGCGGCTAGGTCATGAGGCGGGTTGGCGACTTGCAGAACGCGCAGTAGCTTTTTTGGGGGACAAGCGGGCCCTTCGGGGTGCAGAATAGCTAGTAACGAGGAAAACAACCAGGGAGACTCTTTGACAGTGTGTATGGACAGATACGATTCCAAAGTGGCACCAGTATCTAAGATAGGTAGAGTCCGGGGCATAAATAGACGTAGCCACGAGCGCCGAGGCAATTCAGACATAGGGAATATTAACATGCAGGGTGGTAGGAACAGGCTGAAGTGGGAAGAGATAGAAGAACAGCTAAGTGAAGAGAGGCCGATGGTATACGGTTTTGTAGAAACACATCTCAGGGACATGGAACAACCTCCGAACAATCCGGACTACGCGTGGGAATATTGTAAAAGAACAGAAGGCAGCAGAAAGGGGGATAATATTGGGGCATTTATTCCTAAAAGTACAGACTGGAAAAGGGTCAAGCAGGACTGCAAGGAACATTTATGTCTAAAAGGGAAAGTGGCAGGGCAAATGACACTCCTGGGTTACGTGTACTTGTGGACGGGAGCAAACGCCAGAGAGGAAAACCAGGTGATGGTAGAGTGTATATCAAAGGAAATTCAGTAGTTAGGAAGAGAGAGCGAGATAACTATACTAGGAGATATGAATGCACACATAGAAGATATAGACTGGTATACCGACCCGACAGGCAAAATGATCATGAATATGTGTGAAAGGCTTGATTTGATCATTTGCAACAGTACCAAAAAGTGTGAAGGGCATGGGAGGTAGGAAGGCTGCAGTCGACGATAGATTACGCACTGATGTCACATAGGATGTATGATAAGCTCAGGGAAATGCACACAGATGAAGGTGGCTCCAGAAGTCTGGGTAGTGATCACAAACGTATCAAGCTAAGTTTTGGAAGAGCAGTGAAAGTGGGAAGGAGACAAGATGAGCAACTACAGAAAAATTTTAATTCAGAAAGGCAAATTGAAATAGCCACTAAACAAAGTGAGAAAGTAATCACTGAGGATAATAAAACAGTGTGGACATACACAAATCTAATTAGATTGTTTGAGCTGGAGCATGCTAAGGCACGTGACAAGTCACCCAGGAAAAGAAGACACAAACCCAAAAGTTGGTGGAATGAGGAAGTTAAGAGAGCCATAGCAAAACGTCAGGAAGCCTCTAGGGAACACAGGCATGCTAAGCAGTGGGGTGAACCGACAGGTGATGTTGAAAGAAAAGGGGAAACCTTTCTATGCTGTAGAAGGGATGCATCCCTTCTGATCAGTGAAGAGATTATAAGAAAGGGAGCCCAGTGGCTGGCAGAAGAGCATAAAAGAGATAGAAAGGCACCTGCGAAATTTTGGAACCATATAAACTCCCTAAGAAATGAGATGAGTCTAGAGCAGAGGTTTGTAACTACAGCTCAAGGTGCTAGGCTAGAAGGGGACGAAGCTATTGCTTATATAAGAACAAGGGTGACATAAAAATTTCAACAAAGTGCTTTATGCACCACAATAGACAAGAATGAAGCAGGCGGAGCAATTGCTCAGTTTTCACAACAAGAGTGGGAAAATTCTTGATGTTAGCAATGGTAAAAGTCGGGCGATAAAAATCTTGTACTGCATGTATTTTATAAACTATAAATTATACTGGTATGTATCACATCCTCTAATGTTCTAGTCTGATTCTTTCCTGAGTGATTGTTATTTAAGTGTGTTATGTAGTATGTTACAAGATTTGTACAGTCAGTCAGACTTAATGTAACATGATATGTTTTGGCAGCTATCTTTTCTCTGTTGCTTCTTTTGTTCAGGAAGGACTGATGCCGCGAAAGCTGTTTTTTATTTTTATTTTTTGATGTACGAACTGTGTACAAGGGTGTTGGGTCCTCTGTCAGGCTATATGCCTTTATCTCCAACATCCTTTTGTTTCTTGTGTCTTCTACAAGAAAACAAAACAATTTTTGAAATTGAAATTGAATTGAATTGAAATGGCTGAGAAAAGGGTTCCTAGTAGATCATCAACAAGCCCAGATGGCATTCCAACTATGCTGATAAAGACATCAGGTCCGAAGTGTAAGGAGGCTTTGAGAGAGGCAGTGAGCAAAATAATAATCAATGAAGTTACCGATGGATGGAAACTTAGCAGGATAAGCGTGATCTATAAAGGAAAGGAGGACAAAGCTGACATAAACAACTACCGTCCTATAACAGTGACATCAGTGGTCTACCGGCTGGCGATGCAGCTTATAAAAGAAAGACTGCAGGCATGAATAGAGGATGAGGGGGTGCTGGGGGAACTACAGAATAAGTTTCGGAAACACAGGAAGTTGGAAGACAATCTGTTCTCACTGACGCAGTGCATCGAAATAGCAGAAAAAGAACACAGGTCCCTGTAGCTAGCATTTTTGGTTATGAAGGGAGCGTACGATAGCGTGGTTCAAGAGGAGTTGTGGGGAATACTGGACACACTAGGCGTGGAAGATGTAGACCCTAATCTTTTATAGGATGTCTATAAAGATAATAAGGTAATTATAGAGTGGGAAAATAGGTATGCAAGCCTGCACTGGTAAAACGGGGGCTTAGGCAGGGATTGTCCCCTGTCACCCTTATAATTCGTGATGTACCTACAAGGAATAGAGACCAAATTAGAGAGAAGTGGACCTCTCTTTCGTCAAACAAGGAAAACTCATTGAACAGGCACTACCAGAATTGATGTACGGAGGTGATATAGTGCTAATGGCCGACAACAAGGAAGATTTGCAAAGATTGGTGGACATCTGCGGTAATGAGGGAGATAGGTTAGATTTCAGATTCAGTAAGGAAAAGTCAGCAGTCAATATGTTTATTGACAATGAAGGTAGTGAGCTTAGAATACAGGAGGTCACGCTAGAGATAACAGATAAATACAAATATCTGGGCGTATGGATAATCAATGGGGTCGAGTACCTAAGGGAAAACGAAATATACGCGACGACTAAAGGGAACAGGAATGCGGCGGTGATGAAAAACAGGGCACTGTGGAATTACAATAGGTATGAGGTGTTGAGAGGAATATGGAAAGGGCTCATGGTTCCTGATCTGACGTTCGGCAATGCGGTCTTGTGCATGAGATCAGAAGTTCAAGCAAGATTAGATATTAGGCAACGTTAAATAGGTAGGCTTGCCTTAGGAGCTCACGGGAATACACCAAATCAGAGAGTACAAGGTCATATGGGATGGGCATCATTTGAGGGCAGGGAAGCCAGCAGCAAGATAAAGTTTGAGAAGCGATTGAAAGAAATGGGGGAGGAGCGTTGGGCTAGGAAGGTATTCAGCTACTTGTACATGAAGAATGTCGATACAAAATGGCGGAAGCTTACCAGAAAATGGACTGGTAAATACTTGGAAAACAGCAGGGGGCCAAACCAAAAACAATTATCGGTCAAGAAGAAGGTGAAAAAAGCCGAAACCGATATGCGGAGAATTGCCATTATTAAGAAGTCCGCACTAGAGATATATCGCACTTTTAAGCAGGAAATTGCCAAGGAAAGGATCTATGATAATACTCGGGGTAGTTCTCTACTGTTTCAGGCAAGGACGGGAGTATTGCGAACTAAGACATACCGGGCCAAATACGAAGGCGTAGACACGGTATGCTGTGCGTGTGGAGAGGAAACGAAAACTGCGGTACACTTGATAATGTTCTGTAAAGGGCTTCACCCTATAGTTCAGGATGATGGCGCAGAGTTTTTCAAAACACTGGGGTTTAGGGACAGTGAGGGTAAAATAGACTTTAAGCGGGTAGAAATAACTAGAAGGAGGTTATCTGATTGGTGGCTAAAGTCAAGGCACGTTAAAAAATAAACCGTTCACTGCAAAGTAAGAATTCTCAACCTCACCGTTTAAGGGATAAAATTATTCAAGTTTTTGTTTCATTAAGTATTACGGCTTGGTGGAGCTAGCCACCGCCTGATCTAAAGGGTACAGCCATATACAACCATCCATTCATTCATCCACTGCGGCGAGGCGCGCTACTGAGAGTGTGTGTTTTTTTGCACAGTGGTGCAAGTTTAAGGGCAACGATAGTTGATAGTCGTGTTAATTATCATGTGTTGTGCCTTTTACAAACCGAAGTGTAAGCCAACTGGGTAGATTGAGCAGCAGCATGTCAAAGAACTGTTCCGATCCCCTGTGCACATCAAAAAAAAAAACAATCGCAATTTGGCCTACCATGAATTTTTGTGAGATGCTTTACGCTGTCAAGCTTAGCTCAGATTGATCTCCAGGCAGGGTACTGGAGGAAACGAAACGAGTCGGGTGCCCAGCGACCATTCTTTGGTTTGTTCCCGCCACTTCACTGAAAATGACTATACGTAAGACACTAAGCTGTGATTGCTCTTACCAACTGCTGTCCCAACGCTATTTCCTAACTACCCTTCATATATGCAAAAAAGGATAAGAACGCTGCCTCGAAAAAAAGTACCAGATGGCAGTACATCAGTTTTAGCGAACAACAGAGCCCTATGTAGCCCATATGACGGCATGCATGGAAATGTAAAACCTGATTTCTTCAGTGAAGACGAACATGCTGCAGCTGAGAGATTTTTGGAGGCAGTATATCACTTTGAATCACCTGAAGAACCCACTGCAGACATTGCGAAGCGAGCACAATACGGTACGTGAACGACTACAAGCTCTAGAAAGCAACAAAGAAATTGCTCTTTTTCTAAAGTTTACTAAAAGCAGCAAATAAAGGTCACAAGAAGCAAAATTTATCAAAAACCAAGTCTCAAATTCATTTACTAAGAAGTCAGTCTACAGCGCAGCAATGCTGAGGGAGTGCGTGCTGTGAAAAGCATTCTTCGACAAAGGATACGAGTATGTCAGGAAAAGAAGCCTGTTTAGGTTGCTTTGTTGTGTCACGGTAAAGAAGTACGTCGGGCACTCAACGGGCGAAATAGCTGTCACAACGCTGATAACAGTACGCCTCTGCGCAGGGCTTTGGTGCTACATGTTGAACAAGATGTATTCTGCTCTTTAATCATTGGCGAAATGATGATCATAACGTGCCCTGCAATAAGGTGAGTGTCGGCAGCCCTCAGCACACGATCCACATCTGCGGTGTTTCTCTGTAACTGCTGCTTCGACCACTGCTAGCTAACTGGACAGGCAACGTCAACGCAACTGTGCAGCGTCTTGTAAGGCTGCTACACAAGCCCTTTTTGACGCAAGTGCTGCGCCTTGGAAGCCAGACGGCTCATCATTAATTACACCTTTATTTACTTTGCATTGTGAAAACATTAGGTCATGAAAAAAAACACGTGCAGACTTGGACCAGCGAGGGACATTTTTTTTAAAATTAGATTCATTTTACAGAAAAACGTTGCGTTTTCATACTTCCTGCATGCACGTTGCAGTAATCAAATAGCACAAAAAGTTCTGCGATTGAACTTCATGCGAACAGCGTGAAACCGTCAAATGGCCCAAAAAAGGAGGAAGCAACAAAAGGGAGAATGCAGGGAGGTTAACCAGAAAGACATCCGGTTGGCTACCCCACACTGGGGGATTAGGTAAGGGGACAAGAAAGACGAGAAAGAGAGAAGAGAGGAAATAGAAAAAAGGGCGGAGGAGAGATTGACAGTAATTTCACTGCAGCGTGTAGAACTCTACCACATGTCAGAGGCGTTCACACAAGCCTGTCTTTCTCAGGAAACACAGCAGGGCTTTCACTGTTTTGTGGGCTGTCGAGGCATGTGGACGTTGTTGTAATAGCACTTGCACAGAAAGAGGCCGATCATCCAGTCGCCGCATTGCGTTGGCAAGTACTTGTCTATCTGAGGCAAAACGAAGACAATGGCACAGCAGGTGTTGGATATTTTCGTCGGTGCCGCAAACATCGCACGCTGCACTGTCAGTAATTCCAATTAACGTGGTATAAGCTTTCGTGAAGGCAACTCCCAGCCAAAGGCGATAGAGAAGCGAAGCTGCACGTCAACGTAGGCCGGGCGGAGGCTGGAGTTGTAGTGAAGGGTCAAGCTCGTTCAGTCTTGTATGTCGTATGCTTGGTGTGTTCATCTCAGTCAGTGTGAGACTGCGGGCCAGTTGACGAATCTGCCTCGCCGCACCCGCTCTTGAAAGCGGAATCGGAACGCTTTTGGCTTCTTTATGTGACGTGCGAGCAGCATGATCTGCAGAATCATTGCCGCCTATACCACAATGCCCAGGCAACCACTGAAAGACGATGTCGTGGCCTTTTTGTATTAAAAGGTGGTGAAGTTTCACGGTTCGGTAGGTCAACTGGTCATGGCATCCGCGTCGGAGAACTGATAGTAGGCACTGTAACGCTGGTTTTGAGTCAGAAAACACAGCCCATTTACCTGGTCTTTCATCTGAATTGATGAGTTCCAGTGCATTGCGCAGAGCTTCGAGTTCTACCGTTGTTGACGTTGTCACGTGTGAAGTCTTGTCCCGAAATTCCGCAATAGGGCTCAAGGGACTATCTTTAAAAGAACTTAAAACACATCTATCAGTTCTGTGACGCAAACACAGAACAAACTTCGTCATTCGGGAGTTTTCGAATAGGAGCCCCCAAAGGTTTTGGCCCCAAATAAATAGCGTCGAGGCCACTGCACATGCGCTAAATACATATCACATTTGGGTTCGAGGACGCTATTTCTCTAATTTGGTGGCAACCCCAAAGCCTGCCGCAGAAGTTTTGGTCAGATAAACGCAACGGCACCCACTAAAAAAAGACAAGACCAAAAATTAAATCTGTGTCCATGGCGCCGCAGACCCTATATTCGAAAGCTCTTTGCTCCTGCTTGACCCCAAGCGTCCATACGCAAAGGGCTTTGGGGCCCCTATTCGAGAACTGCCTGTTAACGTTCTCTAGTTTTCAAGCATGAGGTCGAAGCTCACTGCGGCCGCGACGAGCATGTTTAGTCCCAACCGGTCCGTCGTTCGCAGAAAAAGGAATACCCTCTGCATCGTAGGAAAAGTACTGTTGTAGCGCAAAGAATGCACTGAGGGGGCACGAAGTTCGACGTGTCCACTTGCAGCACTTCGACGCGGACGCAGACAGCCTGCTAGCACTCGACACGCACCGTTTCCCTGGCGCTATAGTGCCCATAATATACCACTGACCTCCATTAAAACGGCTGGACGATGCATCCCTGCTACCTAATGCGGGCACTTGTGAAGTCACTGGAAGGTTCCTTCGCTGTCCCGGAAGATAGAGTCTTCTGGACGTTTCAGGCGTGTAATTGATACATTATCTGGTGGCAGTTGTTGTGATCGTATTTCCTGTGTTTTTGTTTTATATTTTAGCATTGCGGTGGTCATCCAACACTACGCGAAAAGCGACAGATGCCGTAGTAACGCTGTCGGAAACGGCGGGTTGCTGAGATCTACAACCAGTGCATGCAACAATCCCTACAATCAGGCATCACGCCGACTGACGCTACAAGAAAATTTACAGATGCCGTAGTGGCAAGCTATTTATATCTACCAATTACCACTCACCGGGGGGAGGGGGACCATGACATCTGAACCCCGCCGCGCGACCGCAATCTTGGAGGCTATGGGGAAACTACCGTGTTTTCAATATTATGGGCAAGATGGCGCGATGAGCGTGCAGTGGTTCTCATTTCTCACGCGTACTTTTGCCCACGTAGAGGAGGGGGGTGGACGATCTCTCGTGTGGCCTTATCTCCCGGTTGGGAGGATCATACGTTTTGGCTGGCGTTGGGATATCACTGGTATGATTCTGTTGTAGTTACGGGGCGCACAAAGGTCGCTGCAATCAGTGCACAGGCTCCACTTGCGAAAACGGCGCGCTTTTCAGACACATCAATTTGACAACTGAGACGCTTATTCGCGTTCATCTGTATTTGTGAGTACATCTCCTGCGTCATTTGTGCGTGAGCAATACGGAGCGCATTTTCATCTGCTGGTCATTCTGATCGTGACCTTCCGAGTTTTCGCTATCACATCGAAATAGCAACGGCTTTGCCTTTGCGGCAGAACTGTGAATTTTCTGCTCATTCTGGAAATTGTAGTGTTCATAATTTTACGGTATTCATTTTGCGAGACTGCTAAAGGAGCAGTGACATCTTCACAATGTGTTTGTCGTGCCACTTCGTAGGCGGCTGTGTTTCGAGAAATGTTGCCATGGCAAGGTATCCACCGACATTTGATATGTTGCACCTGGCTTGGTTTGGTGACCTCTTTAACCCCCTTATTCAGAAACGCGGCTCAACTTGATCTTGCCTTGCTACCGACTTCAATGCAGCGCAAACGCGCTTCGAACGCTCTGTTTCTAGGCAGTGCCAACGCAGCACAAACGCACAAACGCGTTGCGAACGCGTTGCGTTGAAGGTGGTTTCAAGTCAAGTTGAAGTCAAGTAGCGTTTCTGAATACGCGGGTAAGTGTTTAGTATGTCATACTATTACTAATTAAAGTCATGTTTGTACTTAAGAGTGATAATGATGTAGCCTGTGAATCGCTGAAAAGTACCAATTTCTCACAACTGCAGCTGAGTTTAGAACCTCATAGCATACAGAATAGCGAATAACTCGGGTGTTGTAGATGATGGCATGTGACATAACACTCATGATTGCTAAATATTGAGCTGTGGTGTAACAAATAAATAGATTAACTTCAGGCTAAGTTGATGATAACGCAGCAAGCGATGGAAAGAAAAATAATAAATGTAACCTTAAAGAGACAAAAAGACAGCAGAGTAGATCAGGGAACAAACCGTGGTTTATGATATCAATGTTATAAATCAAGGTCAAGGAATAGACATGCGCCGGGAATGTAACGCGTAGGCAGGATAACCGCTGATCATTAAGGATAACTTACTGGATTTCCAGAGAAGGCAAGCGGGTTAGGGGGATACAGAAAATTAGGTGGGCAGATGATACTAGAATGTTTGCGGGTATAAAGCGGCAGCAGCAAGCACAGGACTGAGTGGACTGGCGGATCATGGGAGATGCTTTTGTCCTGCATCAAGCCTCGTCAGGCTGATGATGATGATAATGATGATGATGATGATCACGATGATGATAAATGCTCATGTTAAACACGTTGTAATACTTGAGACATCTGTGTAAACAAGTAGGTATCCTGGATAACGCATGTGTATCTGATGAAGCGCTAGTTTTTGAGCAGCTTGGATGAACATGTCTCTCTTTCCGATGATGCCATCTACTTACAATTTAATGCTTGGTATTTCAAGCAGCCATGGAGGAGAGTCAACTTCAGAGCTCCAAATTTGATTTCTTTGTAGTATATGTAGATTATTCTGTATCTCTTCATTAGCATTGCTTTTATTCCTTCCTAAAATCTGCAGTGCCACTGAGTGGTCTTTCTGTTGCGGCTGTAAGCGCGAAAAATGGTGGCATGTTTCGATTGTTCTCATGACCTAAAGGGGTGTTTGTAGAGTCTCTGTTGTGACGAGGCTGCTGGAAGTCACTCGTGGAACACCTAGGCAGATACGCAGTCCCCTAACTAATGGTAATTTATTGCGTTTCTTTGTTTTGATTTTAGTCAGTTTTATTTTGGTATCTCGGCTGCCAGCTATGGTTTTGGTAACCTGTGTTAGGTTTTGTGCATTTCTTAAGCGATGTACATTTTGCCTTCAAAGATAAAAATAAGCATGGTGCGGTTTTCAAAACAACATGCATCGGAGTGTGTGACAGAGTACGGTGCTAAGATTAGAATAGCAAAAATGACATTAGTTAGTTTTGAGTGAGCGTGAAGAAGCAAGGCTATTGCTTGTAAGTTTTTTTGTGTGTTCGTTCGGAATTTTTCTGTTTGTTTAGTATTTGAATCGCCTGCGTTCTTTGTGCACCTGAGTAGTCGGAGTTAAAGAACTCAGAAGAGCATTCTGCGAGCCTCATTGGGACTGATAGGTTTGCCATTATTGTGATGGAGGTGTTGGCAGGTAGGGTAGTCACCTTTGCTATAGTATCGATGTTTTGTGGGCGAAGCTCCCTTAGTTGTGGATTGTGCGTCCACTATGTATGTAGTAGTATTAGTAGTAGTCGTAAGAGAAGTAGGTAGCCATCTCCATGGCTGGACTAGGGTAGCGGAACGTGCGCACCCTTTCAATTAAAGAGGAAACCCGCGCACGTGAATTATGATAAAAATGAGAAAAAGATAGTTGTTTCTGACGAAATAAGTTACAGAGACGAGTATTGTTGATCTAATCTCAACAAAAAATAGGTGCACATGAACAAAGATTTAGCAATCATCACTCAACAAAGCGACCAAAAACGAAAACTGAGAAAAAACAGCAACTAGGGGCGCACTGACATCTTGGCTTGAGAAAATATATTTCCTTTTGGTACTTCCCACAAACGGCTCGCTAACACAACGATTCTTATTTTTTACTATAGATTATGCTTCCAAATAAATACCTGCAGGTGATTTGTAGCTTCTTCTGAGAACCTGTGGATCTGTAAACTACGCTTCAAACCCACACGCCACAGCATGGGTCACAAGATCGGCGCACTTAGCCTCTTTTTTTCTAAAGTTTTTGTGCATACTTCCTTGGCCTGCCATTCAGGCGTATTCTGGATTGCCGGGCGTGGTGGCGGTGGTGTTGCAACAGGCGGGGTCGGCCTGGCCTAAATGGCCGGCAGTTGTTTTGGCTGAGCATCTCCTCGATAAAAGCAGATCATAACCAAATGTCACGCAGCCCACTGTTTCGCAGGAAAATCAGGGTAATCCGTTGCACGCTTTTCGTCGTTGCTGTGGGCGCTTCTCGGCGTTGCTTCTGTAAAAGCGTCGTCGTCAAATGTCCAGTGACTGTGACAGCCTTCTTGCAATCTGTGTACCACCACTGCTCTTCCCCTCTCAAAACGCAGACACAGCCAGATGAAATGTACGATGTCGCCGATGTCACCACAAAAGACACAAAACGGGGAAGCACCTCATCCAGTCTTGAAAGACCAAGCCAGCGAGTATGTGGAGTCAGTTCTTAGCCGTCAAGGAGCGTCGATTGTTCTCTAAAAAGCCCGTGGATTACGCATTTCTGGTGTGAAAGCTTGTGGTTGGCCCTAAAGTGATTGAGTATTACCTCCTTGTTGTTATGCTAAGTTTTAGGAGCTTTCATTTTCGCACGTCAAGTTCGCGGTTCACGTGCAAGAGCATCAGCTTTTTTTTTTCTTCCATTCAAAATTGTGATAGGATTCACTGAAATTTTACATTAAAGTACTCGCTGATCAGGTGTTCAATGAACGCCAGAGATGGATTGTTGTATTGTTTTCAATGTCCCAGAACCACCATAAGATTACGAGAGACGCCTTAGTGGAAATCTCTGCAAATATCGACCAACTGGAGTTCTTCAACCTGCTCCCAAATTTGAGCACATGGGCCTACAGCATTTTCGCCTCTATTGAAAATGCAGCCACGGCAGCCGGGATTTGATCCCACAATCTGCGGGTCAGCAGCCGAGTACCTTAGCCGCTAGAACACCGCAGCGGCGATGCCAGAGATTGCCCGACGTACAATTTTCCGCATGATATAGAAACTGAGTGTACAACTACCGTGGAGAACTTAACAAAGGTCTGCTCGTGTTTTTTGGCAGCCATGTCTCTTGCCATTTCAAATCGGAGGGATCCAACTGGCGAGTTTTTCCATCGTCAAAAAAAGTGGCTTACTATGTCTTGCAGCGACCTTTTTAGATGTTGAAAGAGTTTATGTAGGTGCGGTATCTCTTAAAGTTTGGAATTCAAGAATCCTAAGCAGCTTCATTCTTTTGTTCCACGTTTCAGCTTTTGAAAGAGTTGCTTAGTGACCGTGTTTACGACCGACGAGGGGAAGCCCACCGCCAATATTTAGTTGGCATCATTATTAGGATTCCTGGGAATGCTGTTCGGGCATGACTTTGTCAAGGCAGATTCTATGGAAAACGAAACAGTATCTCCCTTCACGTTTTATTAGTGCGCAGAATCAAATGGCAACTGTTCCTTCTTCCCGCAAGGATTGTAACATCACCAAAAGGGCTTACAGTCGCAGAGTAGCTTGAGGTGTAAGAACTGTAGACAAGTCCAGCTGGGTACCTCAGCAGTAAATCCTAGTTCACAACCATACTCTTTAGATATACTGCGAACCGAATCAAAGCAAGAACGCTCAACTTCACCACTGTTGTAATTGGTGACACATGGACTTGTGAAAATAAGGTTATCCTGTCGTAAATCAAAAATATGAATAAAGCGCACACGGTGCCCGTTTCCCGTTTACCTAAAAGAACTAAAGAAATCTAAATCTAAATGTGTAAAACAGCTCCCTCCACAAGGCCCTACGACACGTATGGGACAGCTTTACTTAGCATCGAGACCCGTGTAGCAATGATTGCGGAAACGAATACAAGAATGGTGAGAATTGGTGCACAAAGGTGCAGTTATCAGTCCTCAAAATTCAAAACTCGAGCAGACAGTGACGAGAGATGTTTTCTTCCGCATTTCACTGGCATGCTGACGTCAATTAACGCTTCCACTGAATTAAAGCATGCAGTACACAAGCGTGGCTGGTTGGGTCAAATGCTCGTTTTATATCTAGAAATATTGCAACAACAATTTTTTCACAGCTCTTCTCATGATCTACATAAATGACAAGGTCTAGAATGGCACACAATGTGCACCGGCGCCTGCAGAAGCCTGTCATGTTTTCTGAAAGCACATTCGTACATTTTATGTATCACTGAATTCTAGCGTCGATCATCTTTTTCACAAGTTTACAGAGACAGCTAGTCAGGCTGACAGGACGGAAAGAATCATTGGATAAAGGTGTTTTGCCGGGTTTCAGAATCGGCACCACTCATGCAACTTTCCAGGAGGATGGAAGAAAGTCTGCTGTTCATGCATAACGGAAAACTTTTCAAAGCATTTGCGGCCACAGGACCAACGTTGTTTAGTGCCGAATACGTTATCCCATCAGGACCAGCTGCTGTGCTCTGGCGGCACGCTGCAAGGGTGGTATTTAAGTCTTTCAATAAAAGCGGATAATCCAGTTCACCAAGATGTCTATTGAAAGAAAACCATTGAAGGCTTTAATGTCCTCAACAGACCTACTGTATTCAGGCATGTGCCCAGCTGCACTTGGTCGTGTATATATTCTGACAATATTCGTCCGCAACGTCGTTTCCGGTACATTCTTCCCTAAAGCTAAGGCCCTAAATGATTGTTGATGCGTAACTGTCCCAGTTGAAAAGAGCAGAACATCGCGTAATTCCGCCAGCGATTTCTTGCCTGATCTTTACGGTCGTCAGCTGATGTGGTCATGCGTGTTTTACTGTCGCGGGAATCTTCAAGCAGACCCATGCGTCTGTATTTTCATTCAGCTCTGCGGCGAATGGCCTTTTCGTATTCAGTGTCTGCTCCAGCGTAACCTTCGGGAATTTGTACGAAGGTTAAACGCTGGTTTTATTTGATCGTGAATTAGTACTCGCCATAGATGATATATTGCGAAAATTATAAACGAAGCGTAGTTGGCAACCTTTCTCTTCCTTAAATAGACGTCGTACTCAAATTATTTATTTATTTTTATATTTATTTATTTATTCAAAATACCTTACAGGCCCACTGAAGGGCATCGAGTAAGAGGCGCATCAGTATACAAACGAAGTATAAAAGAGAAAAACAGACGAATATATATATATATATATATATATATATATATATAAGATGACAGAAATGAAGGTGCAACAGAGTTATACAATATTACAGTGCAACGAAATCAGGTTATCGCTAAAAGTTTCATGGTTAGATATGAAACACGATCCGGAAGATCTTTCCAATATTCAAGAGCTCGAGGATGTGATGATAAGTTAAATGCCCGCATGTGACCATGAATGCGCATGAAAATATGTGCATTGTGATTGCGCCGGGAAGTGCGTATTCACAATGCGCACTTCATATTGATTCATAATATGACTATGTGACTTTGTGCCTAGTACTATCTCTCCAAAAATGAACATGATATCAATGTTTCTGCAAATAAACTGAATTATTTAAATTGGATAGTTACGAATAAATTAAAAAAACCTGGAACAATGCCAGCATGACTTTGGCGATGAAAATTAGGGAAAGTGAAAGGGACAAAGTGGAGGGCAACCATGCTGCGCTGGCGCCTACGGAACAGGTATACCGTACTGTAGATTCCGCAAGTCACTGTTCTATTGCCACATTAAGAATCTCAAGCAACATACATGCAGTCCACCGAGGCGCTTTTGGCACCCCGAGAGGGAGCGCTGTGGAGAGACGAGGCGCAAACTGCCACTTCGCCCATTGGAAGCTAGTCATCGATTCTCGCTGGCGCCATCTGGCCACCAGCCACCGAAACCGTCGCCTCTCGGAAACTCGGGTCGGCTTGAGATCGTCACTCGCGGTATGCGATCAGAGGGGCGTGCGCGGCTGGCACAGGAGCGTAGGTAAACGTGTTCTGGCACGCGGAGCAATCCCTCTCTTGCGCAGTACACGTTCACGTGGCGTGTCGCATACTTTGCTCACGCTACTCCTCCTGTTCCTGTCACTTGTCTTCGTGTCCTATACTGCCTAGCATCAGCGATGGCTCTGACCGCCTTACCGGCTGTCAGCCTGTGCGCGGCGAACGCCACGTGCCTATCGGTTGTGGAGGAAATGGGAGCCAATGCCAATTCTACTACCGCGAGCATGTTGTCCGATGATGGAAATTGGACCATGTCGGTGGCTGCTGAGACTGCTCCTCAGCTTACACGAGCCGCTGTTGTGCGGGCCCTGGTGCTGGTGCTGATCGCTGGAGTATCCCTGTTTGGCAACTCGGCCACTTTGCTCTCAATCTGGTTCATGAGCCGAGCTCGTCGGTCCTCACTCTATCTGCTGTTGGCACACCTTTCCGTGGCCGACCTCATGGTGACCGCGTGGTGTGTGCTTGCAGAAGCGGCTTGGACGGTGACGGTGCAGTGGTTGGGTGGTGATCCCCTGTGCAAGCTCTTCAAGTACATGCAAATGTTCTCGCTGTATTTGTCCACCTTCATCCTAGTGGTTATAGGCTATGACCAGCTGCTCGCGCTACGTTACCCCATGAAGCGTGCCCAAAACCGCCTTCGCTCCAAGAGGCTTACTTTGGCTGCGTGGATGTTCAGTGCCCTGCTCAGTCTTCCGCAGGTAAGTTTCGTGTGTTGCTTCTTTATCACCTCGCACATAGGTCGACGCGTCTCGAGCTCTGCGAATCGATACCTTCAACTTTTCTCTAACCGCTATCTGTGGTGTTAGTAGTATTGCAATAATACTTCTCTTGCAAAATAATGGAACGGCTCTAATTACGCACCTTTGAAAGTCGTTTTTATGACCCATTTTAGTTTATTCCAGCCACCCAATAACGTCAAAAGTTTGATGGTGATTGTCAAAGAACACCTTTGCATGTGCTAGTGTTTAATGCATCGGTACTTGGCTCTTCTGCATTCGAACAGGCAACGAAACCTCCAAATGGCTCCACGTAAGTCATCGGAGTTTTTTATCAATCAATTAAGGCTCTTGCGCGCCAGTCGTCTTGTCTAGCCAAGTGAAGAAAGCATGCTTGATGTGAGCACAGTGCATGCGCATATTTATTACTGTGGCAATCATTTCTCTGCCAAATCATAACTGAGTAGTACATGTACATGTATATTGACTTGATTATTTTTGCAGGTGACGCCGAACTTTTAAAAAGCATCATGGGCAGATTGAAGCTGTTTCTCCAACAGCTTTTAGCTAATGGTATTTCCAAAACCCTTGTATTTTGGCAATGAATTTGAACTGTATCTGTGACAGGTATAATTACTGCAGCTATTGAGCTAGTAACTCCAATTACCTGTGCACGACTTCTTGGAATGTCTGTTCAGCTAATGAAATGCTCACTAAAGGATCCTAAATAATTGCGTTGTGGTGCATATTGAGGTATATCACTTATAGCTGGTGCGTTGAAAGAAGTGTTCTAAGAGGGAAAAAATGTGCTGAACAAGGCATGGTTTTAATAATGTGCGACCTTTAACGTGTTTGGAAAATTTAGTAATGCTTCATTTAATGTTTCGTAACAAGACGCCGTATTGTGCGCTGGAACAAGAAATCATTGAGAGCACTCATTTGTATTGTCGTCATTGCGGGTTGAATGTCATAAAATTTGTGTCTCCATTGAAATGGTTCTAAGCGTAAACGTCTAGCAAACTCACCGCAGGTAGTTCTAAAATCTGAAAAAGAAATGTTGAAAATAAATCAATAAAAATAATTTATAAATTTATCTCGCTTAGCGGAAACATCCCAGTGTGTTCTGGTGTTTCCGTCTCTATATTAAGTAACTGCTCTTCTGCATTTCAGACAATATCTAAGAGTTTGATATGCCTCGAAGACAAGACATAGATGCTTTACACCGACTTATATCAACTATGTTTGTTCGTTTAGGAAACTGTCAAGTTCACAGATCAAGAGGTATTCTAGGGTATATTTTACTGAAGAACAACACAGCAAAAAATTGCAGCATATCAGCATATCCACGAACTGAATGACGATGAGTGGGAAGAAGCGTCCTTCCGTCCGTTTGTGCATCCATTCGTCCGTCCAATCATGGATTGATCTGTCCATCTTTGCGTCTGTCTGCCTGTCTGTCTGTATGTCCATCCGTCTAGTGAACAATCCAAGTACCACCAGCTCGAATCTTTTCATCATATATTGATTATATAAAAGTACTGCCATCAAGCGGACATTCCAAGAGGTAAACTACCCAGTGGCACAATATTTTTTCATTTGTTCATTTATTTGATTTGCATACATATATACACAAGGACACAGAGGAAAGCGGGAGAGAGCAAGCTGGCAACTGCCACCTGGAGGGGCACAACGCCTGCTTACTTTTTCGGGAGAAAAGAAGAAACAGAGGAAACAAAGGAGTTAGAAGGGAAAAAGAGGAATGACGATGAGGAAGGGAAAAATGACGAAGATTTCAACGAGTATGAGTAAAAAACATAAATAAAATAATAGAAAAGGACCGTCTATAAACGGGTGATCAGGTCAGGTTCGTTTGGTCGATAGATATAAGGAGAGCTCGGTGGGCTTGGTCGCGTCGGGAAGCACAACCACTCGGAAAGAGGTAGTCGCCTAGTGTGGCGCGCTTAAGTCCTAGGAAGTAATATTCATTAATCAGCAAAGACCGCTACGTAGCAAATGTGGGATACTGCACTATGAGAGGCTCAAGTATTTCGCAGGAGCAAAAAGCTGCGCACAGCGAACTGTCCACACGCCCTTGACGGTGTAATCGTTCACGCACCAGCACAGAGCGTACTCTCAGTTTCTACAACAGCGCTCGGGAACGACAAAGCAAGCCACAGCCACGAACACGGTGGGGGGGGGGGACAATTTATTCACCACACGCTGGTCAGGGTGCTGCTTTAGAAGGTGTTGGCGTATAAGCAGACGAGCGTTGTCCATCGTACACAGAATTCCCGGACAATCACAGCCATCATGGTTGCATAACGAAGCAAGGCGATCGCTTCTTCATTGCCCGCAATGCCCACGTGCGAAGGTACCCACTGTACAGCTAGGCATACCCTACGTGAGAGAATATTGTTGATGAATTCCATAATGCTGCTTAGAATAGGGCTGTCGGTATCCTTGCTGGTGGGTTGGCTAAGGGCACCGCGAGAGTCGGTGAGGGTGACAGCATTCGATGCTGGTAACCTTTCTTGTACGTACTTAAGGGCGACATCAATCGCTACTAGCTCGGCCATCAATGACGATGAGAGGTGCGGGATTTAAAACAACCGCCGGTTATTGGTTTAAGGGCAGAAGAAAGCTGCAGAAGCGCTCAGGCCATCGCTACGTACTGAAGCATCCGTGCATACCTTTGCATAGTCTTCGAAGATTTCAAAAAGGTGTGAATGGGCATTGGTATAGTTACAAAACAGGTTGGTCACACTTTAGCGTATTTCTGGAAGTGGCACATAGCCGAGAGAGGTAGATACTGCAGAGGAAGATTGGGTGACGCCTTAAGAAGCTTCGCCTCTAAAAAACACTGCCTATTACCCGTGTCGCTCGGTAAACCTTATGTCGTTTACAACAAATGACATTAATTGAACCCAATGCCAGTTTACCTGCGTGCTGTCGCACGACCAAACAAATGTCATTTTGAATTGATGACCATGAACTTAGCCCTCATGTGCAGTCCATTCGGCAGAAATAAAAATATATTAAACTTGCGTGTGACATGCTTGTACCCACGAAACATTATGCGTAAAAAGGTGGTCCAAGGACATGAACGTGGTCACTTCACACAACTTGCCACAGCTGCACGACACACACGAAAAGCAACATGGCCGACAATATGAATAGTTGTGAGTGGAGTGAACTGCAGCAGTGCACACGACTGACTTACTGGCAGCTGAAATGAGAAGGCAGCAGCGATCTCGTGTACTCACCACTTTGGTCCCCACTACGAGTACACTCGAACGATCAACCTCCCCAATACAGGCATCAACGACACCAGATTATAAACGAAACATATCCGGCGTCCATCCACTGTAGTTGAGAGTAGATTTTTTTTTCATAAACTTTGCACTTGATATTATGTCATCAAGCCAGTAATAGGTTTATCTAGTAAGGAATAATATATATTTAAATGATAAAAGTTACGTACACGTAAGTTAACAGCCATCTCTCTAAATGTCCCTGGCATCGAGAGTACTCACTCGGTCCCAAATTAAAGGGGAATGTGTCCCAGCAACTCATTAACAGAAAACGTCATTTTCATCAAATTGGATTAGTTTCCCCGTGTGACAGCCAACAAATGACATTACAAGCGAATGGCAATCGCTGTAAATGAAATTAGGTTTACCGCTGAACAGGGGTACTAGGAGCCTTTTGTCACTCTTACCTTGGTGCGGGGTAATGTTTATTTTAATACAGAATTGCTGTGGTGATATCATAGAACGTATTACTGTACACATTTTAGCAAGCTGTAAATACTTCACTAGCTGAAAGATGCGATGGCCGCTAAAAGGCTAACACAAAGCAGGTACCCCCCCCCCCCCCAAACAAAAAGACACAGAGGCAAGGACGCCTGCAGTGTGTGTGTCCGCCTTTACGAAACTAACACCAAGCGCCAAATAATACGACTATGACTTTTCCCGAAGCAAAAGCTTCTTTCCAGTCAGCGATTGTTTCGGTCAAACTGCTGACACGCGAAAACTTTGTAAATTTCTGCGCTGCGCGTACTGGTTCTTCTGCGTATATCCGCTTAGTTAATATTATTTTGTGTGCCGCACGCAGCAATGAAGAAAAGAAAGTGACCCGACCTCTAACTTTGTCTTTAAAAAATGTGAATTTATGGTTAGAGAAATTGTGCCCTGCCGTGGTGATCTAGTGAAAACTACTCGGCTGCTGCCCCGCAGGTCGCGGGTTTGAATCCCGGCTGCGGCGGCTGCATTTCCAATTGAGGCGGAAATGTTATATGCCCGTGTGCTCAGATTTGGGTGCTCCGATTTGTGTGCAGGTTAAAGAACCCCAGGCGGTCGAAATTTCCAGAGACCTTCACTACGGCGTCTCTTACAATCATATGGTGGATTTAGGACATTAAACCCCACTACCGAATCAATATCAATCAGTAAGAGAAATTCTCACAAACAAGCAGCACAGGACATCACACATTAAAGGCACTATTGGCAAGCTTATTGGCACCAACTATGCTTCATTGCCGACGAGGTGTTACATTCCTCGAAGTTATGAAAAGCCCTAATAGCTGGACATCGCCTCAACGTTTATTCATGGGGATCGAGAACATTTTGTATTGCGAAAATGTAACGCTATATTTTATACGGGATAAGAACAACAAAGTGATTTCAATAAGGCATTTTTTTCATTGCTTTGATGAGACTGTCTTCATTATAGTTTGCAAGCGGGCCATCTTCTTCATTACCACGCGGAAAATGTGTGGGAGGTTCAACACTGGCATAAATATTAACCCTATGCAGCTGTTAATGGAACTTAAAAATTACAGGAAATGAAAGCAAGAATCAGCATTTTCTCGTTTATTTAGAATCTTCCGCTGCTTTTCTTACTGCCAGTACATCTATCTATCTATCTATCTATCTATCTATCTATCTATCTATCTATCTATCTATCTATCTATCTATCTATCTATCTATCTATCTATCTATCTATCTATCTATCTATCTATCTATCTATCTATCTATCTATATGTATATATCCGCGTAAGTCTGGGTACTCTTCTATATGCCCCCTTAATTTGGGCCGAACCAAAAAAAATTAGGATGGGGACACTTTGGTAGATCAGTGGCTAGTGTGCTCGGCCGCTGACCCGAAGGCTGTGGGTAGGATCCCGGCCGCGGTGGTCGCATTTCGGAGGAGGCGAAAGGGTAGAGCCATGTGTACTGTGCGATGTCAATGCACGTTGAAAAACACCAGACTGTGAAAATCTACGGCCCACCACATCGGCGTCTCTCACAACGAGATCGTGGTTTTGGGCGTAATACCCCAAATAATATTATTATTAAAAGTAGTAAGGGAGCGTAAGATGGTTTGACAAATACGATTCACTTGTCATGTCGTGATTAATGTGACAATCCCGTTACGTATGTCTTCGAAATCTTTCCGCACGGCACGTGTGGCACATGCCCGTATCACACAGGTGGGTGTGTGCCACAGGTGATTGACACACTATCCAAGAATGAGCAGCAATGACCCTACGAATACGAAATATATTGATACGGAACTTTCGCTGAAGTGGGGTAGAGAAAAAAGAAGTGAATATGTTCTGTGCCAAACCTGATTTCTGCCACCATCTATCATCTCACTTGTACAATAAACATCTCTCACCTGTAACATAATTGGTCGAAGTGTTTTGGAGATCCGACCATGATAAAAAAGCGTGCTGAGCAGACCCTGAGCCAACGTGCTCAAGTCCCTGGGGAGACATGTGCGATGGATATTGAAGTTCTCAAGCTTTGCAAGAGTGTGGACCTACTAATGACTGATGAGGATAAGGTCGCGCATCTCTTTAAGGGCATTGCGGAGGATATATATCTCTACCTTATAGGAAAGAATGACTTGCAGTCGGCCAATGACATCATTCGACATTGCCGAACATTTGAGGCCCTTAAAGCTCGGCGCATTTCGGCAAAGTTTGGTAGAGTCCTCAATGTCACAACGATCGCAAGCATCGACGCAGTTCTTCCACTCAGCTTTCTGGCATCAACAATACGAGAAATAGTGCGCGAAGAACTTGATCGGCGGGACGCTGCTGCGCCGTTGATAGCACATGGCCACGGTTCTTATACGCCATGCGGCCCCCTGCCTGTGTTCATATACGCTGCGGGCCTCGTCGACTCAAGGGCGCCGGTACAGTTGCGTCGTCATGCCTATATGTCTGATCCGCGAAACGACTCCGCACAAAGATCACCCCCCCGATAGGGCAGCGTGGCAAGATTATTCCGCTGACAATCTTGAGCAGCGAGGGGGGCGTGAAGCAACTGTGTGCTTTTACTGCGGCGTTCGTGGACATATCGCTCATTTTTGCTCAGAGCGGCATCGGTCACCTCTGCCGCAGTATCAACGACCCTCGGAATCCTCATGGTGCGCAAGTACTCGGAGAGACTATCGCTAGCCACCCAACGGCTACTACCGAACCGACTTCCAACAGACCTTCCGCAGCAATTCGCCAGCTTCTGTGCGGAGTGTGACGCCACCAGTCTCCTCCCGCCAGCATCGGTCACCATCACCAGGTCGTCGGCGTCTCACTTCTCCTCATCCGCCGGGAAACTAGATGCTGCGGCCGATAGAGGTGAGGTCGCCGGACATTTTTCACTGAGTACAGATATGCCTCCGCGAGTTTCTATGCTACAAAATAGGGTCAGTGTTCCTATAAATAGTGTCCCCACGTCCGCGTAATTGACACAGGAGCAACTGTTTCCATCATGAGTAGAAAATTTAAGACTCGTCTAGGCAAGAAAGTGATGTTCTTTTGGGGAAGCCAGACAACGTTTCCTGCAGTGAGTGGAGAATCGTTGCGCCCAGTGAGAGTTTGTACTGCAACTGTTAGTTTCGGCGCAAAACTCTTTAAGGCAGATTTTGCAGTTCTTCTTAATTCTACTCATGACGTTATCCTAGCGATAGACTTTCTGAAGAATGTGGAGCCACTGTGGGTTGCGCAGCTGGCCAAGTTTGACTGTCTGGTTTTTTTGTGAAGAGCCCACGCGATGCCAACAGACTATCCCAGTCGTTGATGACATAGTGTTACCGGCCCAGTTGATAGTTCAAGCGCCTGTTAATGTTTGTGGTATCCCAGCAGATTCATTGATTTGATTGATATGTGGGGTTTAACGTCCCAAAACCACCATATGATCATGAGAGACGCCGTAGAGGAGGGCTCCGGAAATTTCGACCACCTGGGGTTCTTTAACGTGCACCCATATCTGAGCACACGGGCCTACAACATTTCCGCCTCCATCATAAATGCAGCCGCCACAGCCGGGAATCGAATCCGTGACCTGCGGGTCAGCAGCCGAGTACTACTAGACCACCGCGGCGGGGCATCACAGCAGATAACGTTAACATCATAGTTCACCCCATCCAGCTGAGCAGTGAGAAGAAAGATGCGGTTGTGCCGCGTTGCGTAATTTCTGCAAGTAGTGGTAAAGCCTTGGTATTGGTGGTCAACTCCTCTTTCGAGCCAATTGTACTGCCTGGTGGAATGAGGCTGGCTGCGTTTGAATTCGACGTCAGGAGCAACGTTAACATTGCAGTCATTAGCAATGACAGGAAAAAAGGAAAGTGCGTCTGATGTGACTTGTCTTAGTGATGACATACTAATGAATATGATGAATAAGTCGCTATCGCCAGAGAACAGACAAGCGTTAGTTCAAATCCTCTCCAATCATGCATACTTTTTTGATTTTGCAATCAATAACCACAGAATTTCTGCACCACTTTACGCACTCGTCATGCGATTGATACTAGTTCCACCCATTCCATTCGTCATAGACAATAGAGAGCAGCTCCGTTGGAGCGTAAAGTTATTGCTGCGCAGGTGGAAAAATGTTGTCTAAGAAAGTTATACAAGACTCGTTTAGCTCCAGGGCAGCACCAGTTACACTTGTAAAAAAATTGGCCCCGTATCTGGATTAATCTGCAAATGACGTCGAAAGACGATAGTCTTTCGTGTGGAGAGAGTGAACAAGACATTTATTTGATGTTCTGCGCAAGAAAATTGGTGAATGGTATTGCGAAGGCGCTGCGTTAGAGTGGCTCGAGCGTGCAGCGGCGGCGAACGAGCGCATCAAGTCACGTCAAACGTGAGACATGAGCGCCATCTGGCAGTTTTTTTTTAAAGAAAGCGCGTGGCTTTGTGACGGGTGTGCACCCATCTAAGAGGTGTTAAGGTGTAGAACGCAAGGTAACGGGTAGGTGCCACCACCATCTCGTCTGAGCAAAGCGTTGGAAACACTCGCCTTTCCGTGCAAGCGTTGCATGGTCAGCACAGCGTGATAAGCGCTACAGTTCTTAAAATTACTTATGTGTGCCTTTTCTAGGAAAAGATGCACATGCAGAACATATACGCGTTGTTATGGTGCCCCAGACATGCACAATAAATGCTTTTAATTGACAAATACACAAGCATGAACGCTCAACCTTGAGCAACATTGGTGGGCGCTGCGGTTGGGGTCGGCCGTTCCAAGTACTGGATGCCGTTATGAGTGGACAAACAGAGAAATGTACAGACAGGCAGACAGACCAAGATTTTTGCGTCAAAGGTCCCCAAAAAGACTATCGTCTTTAAAAAGAAGGATGGGTCTTGGAGATTCTGTGTAGATTACCAGAGGCTCAACTCAGTTCAAGAAAAAAGACGTATATCCGCTTCCCCGCATCGACTACGTTCCGTACTTTTGTTCCGTAGACTTCAGATTGGCATATTGGTAAATCCCTATGCACTCTGCCGATAAATAAAAAACGGCTTTTATAACTCCAGATGGTTTATTTGAATTTAACGTCATGCCGTTTGGTCCATGTAACGCTCCAGCCACGTTTGAGCACTGTATGGACACAGTTCTGCGTGGCTTAAAATGGGAAGTATGTCGTATGTCTTTGCTATCTTGATCAGGTTGTAATCTTTGGCCGCACGTTTGAAGAACGCAATCGTCGACGCGATATTGTTCTCACGTGCCTTGAGAAAGCAGCACTTAGCTTGAATTCCAAAAAGTGCCATTTTGATGATCGTAAAACTGTAGTTCTTGGCCATCTCGTAGACAAACACGGCATTTGGCCTGATCCCAACAAAATCACCGCAGTCAGCACTCGGAAGCTTCCCAGGCCTGTGTTCGTATTTCTGGCGCTTTTTCATAGCTTCGCCGATGTTGCTAAGCCTCTTACTCATCTGCTCAACAAAGACGTACCCTTCAAGAGGACGAAAGAGTGCTAGTCATCGTTTTTGCAACTGAAGCTTCTGCTCACTTCTGGGCCTATTCTTTGTCATTTTGACGCATCAGCCCCAACTGAGGTTCACAGTGACGCAAGCGAAATCGGTATTGGTGCAGTATTGGTTCAGCGTCACGGCGCCGCTGAACACGTCATAGCCTACGCGAGCCATTCTCTGAGTGAAGCTAAGCGCAATAACATTTACAGAGCAAGAATGTCTGGCAGCTGTCTTTGCCGTGCACAAGTTTCGCCCATGCATCTACAGACGTCGATTCTCTGTCGTCACAGACCACCACTCACTTTGTTGTCTCACTGGTCTACGAGATCCAACCGGTCGTCTTGCACGATGGGCGATCCGTTCGCAAGAATATTACTTTGATGTTCGCTTCAAGAGTGGCCGCCGTCACATGGACGCTGACTGCCTATCGCGACTTCCCCTTCCCACGACTGAATGCGACGCCGACAATTTAGACTACTGTCAGGGTGCTCTTGACTCACGTTTTCCAGATTTGGAAGCGTTCCATACAGAACAACCTCAATACCGTAGTCTGGCTCCTTTGTTCTCATCTGCCGTCGATAAGCCGCATCAGAGCCCATTTGTCATGCACGATGAGATTCTTTACAAGCGAAAGTTTGCTGCAAAGGGAGCCCGCCTACTTTTGGTTGTCCCCAAATTATTCCGACCCGGCGCGCTGCAAGCTATGCACGACGATCCAATATCTGGACATATGGGCTTTGCCAAGACCTATCACCGCATACTGAAACGGTTTTACTGGCCCCGCGTGCGTCAGGCCACACCTAAATACGTGACCAGCTATGTGCATTGTCAATGGTACAAGAGGATTTCTCCATCTCATACCGCCTCCATGTTTTCCCTTTGAGGTCGTCGGTATTGACTTGATGGGCTTTTTTTCCACGATCTATCACTAGGAACCGCTGGATTAAAGTCTGTGTAGACCACCTCACTCGGTATGCTGAAACCACAGCGATCTTTGCCGCAACAGCAGATCACGTTTGTGACTTCCTGCTACGCTACAGTTCCTTCCTGAGAACCGATCGTTCATGTCAAGCTACAACAACCAAACACGTAAAATTGAGAACCTAGCTTCTTTCGCGTTGTAGCTTACCTGGAGGTTTGGAGGTTGGTAAAATAATCGCCGAAGACTTCTGACCGGTGACGAGTATCCTCTACCTTTGCTAGTTTGGCAAAGCTTTTTTTATCGATGATTTCTGCGATATTCCGGCTAGTTCTTTGCTTAATTTGTAGGCACGAGTATGTAAATGCTCCACTGAAAACTTAAGACAGCGCTTCAGTGAGTCATAAGATCTTCGGCTTCTTAGAAATGTCTGTAAATTTAAACCTAACGCAGTGTCGCGCCTGCCAACTGTTTCACTGCGAAAATATTTTTACTAGACGCAGTCGCTCCCCTTACAATGTCTATATCCTCTTCATATAGATCTCGCCCATTCTTGCTACTGTTCTTGGTCAGAAGGAACGTTGAAAGGTCAAACTTTTCTTACGCAGAATTGACTCACAGTTCTGGACAGTCTCCGCTCTTGTGTTCAAATCAATTGCAGTCTGCTGAAACGTGCTTCATCAACATCTGTCTTTCTTTCACGCGCAGTAGTTCTGTATGACACTGTATTATCAAAGAATGTGCAAAATTTATCCTCAAGTTACACAATCAGTGATTTGAGGCACTCGCCTAACTAAGATTGCATATCGTCTGTTTTTTTTAAATTCAACCACTTCGTTAATTTCGTTGTCCGCAGTGCATCTGATCGAGCATATATAATAAAAATGCTGGCGCTAAGACATTCTGCTTGCTTCATTTTGTTTTGGCAAACTGCGCCGCGAAAAAATTTCATAGCTGCATGCAGTAGTGGAGTCAGCGGGAAGCAGATGTAGCAGACGACACTCGTGCGCCGTGGGCGCATGCGCTCTCCTCCCGAGGCGGAAAACTAGTAGTTCTAGGCGTCGCCGCAAAGATCGCTGCACGCACGTTCGCCTACCTCCTCTCTCAGGGGGACATTATCACGGCGCACGTTCGCGCTAGCACCAGCCCGGAGTTTCCCCTCCTGTCTTTCTAGCTCCGTGGCCGCTATGTGGGCGAAGCTCCTTAAGCCAGGAATTGTGCGTCCCCAATGTATGTAGTAGTTGTAATAGCAGTAGTAGTCGTAGTAGGTAGCCATCTCTCGTTTAGTCCTGGGATTGTTCTCTGATTGATTGATTGATTGATATGTGGGGTTTAACGTCCCAAAACCCCTTCATGATTATGAGAGACGCCGTAGTGGAGGGCTCCGGAAATTTCGACCACCTGGGGTTCTTTAATGTACACCCAGGTATGAGCACACGGGCCTACAACATGTCCGCCTCCATCGGAAATGCAGCCGCCGCAGCCGGGATTCGAACCCGCGCCATGCGGGTCAGGGATTGTTCTCTGGATGGTGGTACTTGCATATGATGAATTTATGATGAAAAGATGTGATATGGTGGTATTGGAGCGTTCACTAGATGGATGGACGGACGGATGGACGCACAGATGGACAAACAGGCAGACGGATGGCTGAACGCACGGACGGGCGGACGGACAGACAGACGCACAGAAGGATGGACGGGCACACGGACGGTTGCGCGGATGGACGGACGCATGGACGAACAGAAGCAACAACGAACGAACGCAGGGAAGCACGGGCTGAGTGATGAATGCTTCTACCCACTAATCATCATTCTCTCTGTGGAAGCAAGAACGAACGAACGCAGGAAAGCGCGGCCTGACTGATGAATGCTTCTCGTCACTAATCATCATTCACTCTGTGGATATGCTGTGAATTCTGTTCTTTACATAGCAGCTGCAATGGTGCCAGTTCCAGCGCCGGATGTGCATGCGTACCGCAGCAGACGTCTCACCACTAGATAGCGCGTCGTTGCTTTCAGCTACGCGATCCCGTGGTCTGCAGAGTTATGCTCACGCCCGTACATATATAAAAAGTTTACTGATGAAGACAAGCGCGCGCTTAGCACACTGCTTATCTTAAATCATAACCGATATCTGCTGTCGCTGCTAAGTGTACTGTTTCTTAAGGTTATCACCTAAAGAAGTAAAAACACTTGAAGCGGTGCTGTGACGCACGAGACGCGTGCTGTGGTGCGCATGGGCATTCTGTCGTATCAGTTGGTGTCTCGGGTCGTTCTTTCCGACGCCCTCGTAGCCAAAACGACGATGCCATCGTATCTGTAAACTTTATCATTTTGATGTTCGTTTTTTTCTTTTCTTTGTAGTGTATTTTATGTACCCCACTACTCTCTATAACGCTATGTGCAATTGAGGGTGAAATGAATGGAATGAAATAAAATAGTGTCACTTTCTTACTAGCAATCCTTTTCATTTTGCACGTGCCGGAACGAAAACGCTTCCCAGCTACCATTTGCGACGTTGATCTATGTGGACCTGCGGGCGGTATTACAATCAGCGAAAGCTATTTGTTATAACTTGATGCTGAAGCGACGGCCTTGTGCGGTGTTAATAGGAACTACTTCGCGATACTTTTCTCAATAAACAAATGTTGCTGAGACAAACTGCGGTCATTTGCAACGCCCAGATATTGCAACAAAGAGGCAATTTCCCCCTTCCTCAGCCACACCAGCACCTGCCAACGTTGCCTGTCTTTCAAGATCCCCCTTACTACAATACAATGAGTTTGCGCCCTTAATAGAAAACCCCGCCGACGTTCATGACTGCAATTCGAGCACGAATTCCTCAAGTTTAGTAATTTGATGCTACTCCGCATTTGTGGTAGGCGCTATGAACGGTCTTCCGACTGCCAAAAAAGCAACAATTACAGCAGTTACACAGCAGTAATTCTCTCCTGTATTGTTTGCGAATGCCAGGGTGGCAGCAATCAGTGATTATATCATATTTCCTCATGTTTATTGTCACCAGCAGAAATAATATCCCAAGAGGAAGGGCAGGCAAGTCCTTCTTTAGGATAGTTGCGAAAACTAACATTATTTCCTCGGTCGTCCGAAGCAAAATGAGACAGAGAGCAGTACTTCACCATTGCGCAGCCCTCGGACACCGCAGAGGCTATTCGTTTGTAACACACGGTTTGCAGAGAAGCTGGATGAGGATTATTCGTCCCTAACTTGGTCACGACAGAAACGCCGTGTGGCGGGTTCACAAGTCCACATGTTTGCAGGACCAGTGCCCCGACGGCGATGCAATCTCCATGAACGGCTTCGACTGCGCATTCAACAACTTGGCCTGCTTCGCACATCGGTGCGCCGGAGACGAGACAACGTAATGTTTCGAAAGCTGCATCTATACACATACTTGTAGATGCTGGAGAAAGGCGCGCTATTTGAACTCTTGAATGAAGCACCAAAACCAAGTATCTTACGGCAAAAACTGCAGATCGCGTACGAGAAATCAAATGTAGTTCACACAAATACAGTTTCCACTTCAAATCATTACTTGCTTTCATCTACCATACAAAATTACTTACGTAATCACACGTACAATGTTTATTGTATATATATATATATGTATATATATATATATATATATATATATATATATATATATATATTTATATATATATACTTTGTTTCTCGCATGCTTCTGATCATACCCACACTTGAATTGTAATGCCTCACAGAAAATCTTAATTTCTGTAAACTTCATCATTATGATGTTACTTTCTTCCTATTTTTGTAGTGTATTTTATGTACCCCACTACTCTCTATAACGCTATGTGCAATTGAGGGTGAAAAGAATGGAATGAAATGAAATAGTGCCACTTTCTTACTAGCAATGTAGTCACTGGCATCGGCGTGTTCGTAGGCCAGTGAGGGATTTATATGCCCTGTCGATCGGGCCGCCACTGAAACAAGTTGGTAATTGCCCTCGCAAACATTTGTTCCACACGTTAGTTGACTGTCCTGGGGCTGTTCGTTTGAGAGTGTTCCCGCATGAAACAGACGATCCCGCACAGGAGCAGAGGTGGCTGCGGCACGGTTGAAAGTGGAGTCCCCGCTCTGACGTCACAAGTGAGGTATGCCGCTTTAAGATCTCGAGATCAATATTAGCTTGAGAACAGGAATTCCGGTCCACGTTTATAGCTTCTTGTGGTGGTGTTTCTTCATCAGTGTCTCGTATCGTAATATACAGGATACATATTTAATGTATGGAAAATACATATACGGATACTCGTTTAGCTAGAAATATTACCATACATATACAAAATAACCAAAAATAATTTAAATAGTATCTTAGATACACGTATCTTCGATGCTGTCTAGATAGATTCTCAAGTACTCCGAAAACACGATCATATGCTGGCCACGTTTTTGTTTTCATTTTTACACCCTGCCTCGCCAACCTGTATAGCACTGATGTAAAGGCGAGTGGCTTATACGAGTCAGCATTATCTTTTTCTTGCTTGACTTTATGCATTACGTTTATGATACTTTTTCATGAACTATGCGGTACTTGCCCGGCCCCAGAAAAAATTTCGTACGGCTTTCAACAGTAGGCTACCTTACTTGTGGTATGTCCTATAGTTCGTCAATAAGTATGACAGGAATCCCACTTTATTCAGGGCAGAGTGTTTTAAAATTTTTTATCTGTATTTCACCACTTGGCCGACAATGCTCTCTGCGATGCCTGTCATTGCGAAGAGACGCTACACCACATCCTGTGCGACTGTCCATCGTATGACATCCAGAGACAGTCAATGGCGTCCGTTTTTCCGCGCATCGACAACAGCCACTTGTCTGTGGACACTGTTCTGTCAAGTGCCCGAGAGAAGACACTGCAACAGAAGACGACAAAAGCTCTGTTGAAATTCCTACGCGACATGAACTTGAACAAGCGGCTGTAACAGCAATGTCACACACCGCGAAAGACAAGACTGGACTATGACTGAGTGTGCGCGCGTGTGCTGCCGAATGTGCTGTGTTTATTTCTCTTCCCTCTGCTCTCTGTCATCTCCCCCATCTCCTCCCATGCGAAGGGTAGCAAACGGGCTGCCTATAGGCTGGTTAACCACCCTGCCATTCTTTTCCTCCTATTTTCCTTCCTTCATTCAAGTTCTAGCTTTTCCTCGGTTGCACTATCCGTCATATTTTGCTCACTGTGAAAATTCTTTGGAAGACCTTTTTAAATGAATCGGTTGTTATTTACCAAGTTTATTAGCGCTTCTTACACTTTCAATTGATTTGATTCATCATCAGCAATTGGCTGTTGCATTGTGACAGACTTTGGACGTAGTGCTTCGAGGTGTCTCTAAAATGCTACCTAGACGCGGCCTTCTTTTTTTGTTTTTTCTCTGTCACCCCGCGTTCTCTTTGTCTCTAATTTGTTGTACAACGAATTTTTTCTCTAAATATTTTATCGTATGTTGAGGACCTCGTCCTGTGGGTGCGGCTGCTTTTCTTTGGCTGCGTATGCGCCCATGATCGTTCACGTCGCCTCTCGATCGCCTCCCGGATTTCCTTGTGCCGGATTTCGTTGTTCCACCAACATTTTAGCTTCCTCTTCACTTTTCTGGATACAACCAAAGTCTCTTGCGGTGGTGGCAAGGAACACTGACCTCAAGTGGCTGTTCGTTTGAACTTAGAAGCGCACTATGATTTCTCTGAAGCAGTTAACCCACCGCAGTGACCAAAGCTGAACGTGGCGAGTTTTAAGTACTCTATTTCGTGTAATCAATTACGCTCTTTTATCTTTGTAGTATAATTTATTATTTATCCTTTTCAGTCCCTTTGAGCCCGATTGGGTCCACTGGTGTGAGCAAGTGACGTTATTTCTGAATAAATGATATTTACCTAAACCTAAATATCTCATCTAGTAGGCATTACAATACTTAATCACAACAAGATGGCACTTCATGTCGGTATTTGCGACGCGCAGCGGGCTTCAAAAGGGCGTGTCTTAGAAACGTCACCTTTGACATTCTCTCCTTGCGTAAATATAACTTGCGAAGTTTATTTTAGTCCAGTACGTGTGAAAGCAGTGTTGGTAGGTCTCCAAAGAAGTTGTAATAACTTATGCATGATCTCTGTTCTAAATTGCAGTCAAGAGATGTTTAAATTTAAGAGATAAGTATTGAACAGTTACATTTATGAGTAAAATTGAATAAACTTCACGTGTTCTTTTTTATGTTCACATGAAAACAATTCATTTGTTGTATGCCCAAGAGCTAAATAAAGAAGTTCGATATAGATTGGCCTGGAATAACTCTTCTTGATCTGAGGAGATTTTTAGAAACTGTAGAGTTTTGAGCTAGTCAATTACATTTTTTGTAACCTACTATCGCTAATCTATGGATGCTGGCTGCCATTGTCAATGTGTACGGAGTGTCCCACCAATTAAAGAAGGTGGCAGGGAAAGCCCGGGTTCTTTTCTTGGCGTCAAGCATTGTTGATGCTGTTGCGACCGGTTTTCCAGGCACCAGGGATCTGCGATGAAGATGTCGAGGCAGGAGGACGGCGAACCTAAAGAGAGGGTTTATTTACACGGGAAGAGCTTTCGGTCCCAAAGCTCTACATCGAAAGCTCTACATTGAAAAGCTCTCCGTTGAACAAGCGGTCAGCAGCCCACGAGGGCTGATTTTAAACAGTCTAATTTCCCGAAATTCCAAGATCGGAGAAGAGGTTCATATGGCACGGTCAACTAAAAGGTCCCACAGAACACGAGGGTCATTATGCTGGCTCCGCCCCCAACATACACATATACGCAAACCAAACACGTGTATGGTCAAAGCAATGCTGCCTCCTTCAGCGTATCTTGCTTCCAGTGAGCGAGATGTAATCAGTCTGTCATATCGCCGCTTGGGCTGACCACTCATAATTTGTCGAACGGCGGTCGAGGGCTAGATGCTTCCAAGGACAAATTCCTAGATATCTGGTGCTGATTGGAGCATCGGCGACCCATCATACAGAGAGGCGCAGCGTGGTAGTTTGACGTCCGTCGTCGGAGGAACCTCGGCATTGTGGCTTCTCCTGGGGCATGAAGACGCCACGTGTCGTATCTCTGCGCCAACACTAAGGAAAGTCCCCGCAAAGGCGGGTGCGCAAGTACGCGTTTGATGCGTAGCGACACCACGGACCTGATATAACGGGGTGCGTTTCGACCTCCTCCCACGCCTAGCCGTGCGTGGCCTAGTCGTGTCCGGGGAAAAGGGGATCCTGGGTGTTCAGCCGACGCCGGGTGATTGCACCGTCAAGGCCTCCCGGCAGAGGCAACACACCCGCTTAGCCCCGGCTTATCGTAGACGGCACTCCTGGGCTGACCCACCTAGGCGAAAGCCGCAGTCGTGTTCTCCTATTTCTCTCTCTCTCTGTCTCTTTACTTCTTTGTCTTTTCTCCTCTTTAAATTTATCCTATCTTCTTCTCTCTTCCATTTACTTCTATGTTTCCCGGCGGCAGGGGTAAACCTTGTGTATGTGTTCTCTCTTTGGTACAGTCGTCATCATCATCATCATCATCATCATCATCATCATCATCATCATCATCATCAGCCTGACTACGCGCAATGCAGGACAAAGGCCCCTCCCATATTCCGCCATTCAAATGGGTCCTGTGCTTGCTGCTGTACCCGCAAACTTCTTAATCTCATCTGCCTACCTAACCTTCTGTCTCCCCCTAACCCACTTGCTTTCCCTAAGAATCCAGTTAGTTACCCTTAATGACTAGCGGTTGTCCTGTCTATGTGCTACGTGCACGGCCCATGTCCGTTTCCTCTTACATTATATATGGTTACAGTAGCTGTGTACAGCTGTCGTTGGCATGCCTTACTATAAACGAAAGAGCTGTCACGTCCCCATGCTGGGCTGCTTGGTGAATGGCTGGCATGGCTGCCAAAAGAACTCCTATCGTATGGCTGCTACCTCCTGCCGCCAACTTAACGATTATCCTCACTCAAAAAAAGGGCGCACTGAACTGACTGAAGGTATTTTTTTTTATTAAGAGGAAGAAAGAAGAAGCCGAAGTGTGCGAACGCTTCCACTACGGCTCCTGCTTTATTCAACGTTTTGGAGACGCCACTTTGTGATTTCAACGTCATATTAGTGCAACGTCTTCCAGAAGATACAAGGACTCTGCCTACACAATTTGGGCGCAGTGAGGGCTTGCTTCTTGCATTTTATTTTGACTTTGCCATCGTCGCTCGCCCGCCAACAGCTAGCCTTCACAAGTGTCTTTTTTGCTCTAACGTGGCGCGTGCTTGCTCGCGCACCCCGTAGCCACACCGTCTCGCTGAGCGATGGAGTACCAAGTGACAGGGGAACCAAGGCGTTACGTATCCTGTGCAAAGTAGACCCGAGTGCCCTGAAGCACCACACTGTCATCTGGTTCCCCGCCCATCTCGGCCAGGTGCCGGGCGCCCTATCCAACCTCAACGAGATCGCCCATGATGCAGCGCGCGCACTTACCGACCGCACTGCCACAGGGCAACACCATCTTGCTGAGTTAGATACCAATCGGAATGCACCAATTACGTACAATGAAATAACAAAGCATTTTTACCTGGAATGCCACATTTTTCCACCCCCCATCCAAAACTTAACCGACCGCAGGCATTAACCCTACGCCTATTACAGACACACACGTACCCAAACCTAGCCACGCTTCACGTTTATTATCCTCATGCATACCCCAGCGACACATGCCCATCATGTGGACACACAGCGACACTCGCACACATGTTCTGGGGGTGTAGAACAACTTCTCCTGACTCTACCTCAAGCAGGTGGGAGAGGTCCCTCAGGAGCTCACTTCTCGCCGACCAGCAATGGGCCGTCCAGCAGGCCCACGAAGCGGCCGCCAGGTACACCCTGTCTGTCCCTACGTGGGAGACGCCCGCTACACGCTAAGCGCGTCCTGCAGGACTGAAATAAAGTTTTTTTATTCTAGTCCATGAAGCCCTAAGAAACTTTCCCAGGATTCCAAGTGATTCACTGTGAAACAGTCAAGAAGAATGCTAGAACGATCTCACCCTTTGTACTATCTAAATGTCTTACCAAAACTCTAGGCTGTGGTTACAAAGTGACAAGAATAGCGGAGATCTCCTTGAAGTCAATAACAAAGCACAATTAGAAAAATTGTCTAAACTTTCTTCGATCGAAAACACACCTGTTTCAGTCACCCCACACCGTTTTCCTAACAGCTAGCGAGGAGGGTTATCTAACGAAGACTTGCTCAGCTTGTCAGAGAGTGAACTGTTCGAGGGCTTGAGTGAACAGTATGCCATGGATGTACAACGAATCAAAATGAGGTGCCATGATAACGAAATTCCCGCAAAACACCTAGTCCTCACAATCGGTACCAGCACGCTTCCAAAATATGTAGAAACGGGTTATGTGAAGTTGAATTTCCGATCGTATTTTCCCCACCCCTGGCGCTGCTTCGAGTGCCAGCGTTTCGGTCACGGCTCTCAGAGCTGTGGTGGCCGCCAAACCTGTGCTTAGTGCAGTTCACATGGTCACTGAGCAGGCAATGTGATGGAACTCCCCAGTGTGCAAACTGCGAGAGGGTGCACCCGGCCTGTTCTCGCACATGTCCAGCGTAGAAGAAACGAAATAGTGACACTGAAAGTAACCCGAACATTTCATTTAGGGAGGCTTGGAAACGTCTCACTTTTGTGCAGGGTTCTTAATTTGTGGACGTGGCACTCACGGGGGCAGTACCACGACGGTTCGTGGCGTCCGCTCGTACCACGCACAGCGGATGGGCAGTAGTGCCATCCGCCCCTTCAGCGGAAGCAGCAGCCAGTGCTACACCGCCACCAAAGGGCCTGTAGGCCTCGGGACCTGTAGCCCAAGAGCCTTCTGTTGCAACAGAAAGCCCAAAAACACAGACAAGCGCATCGAATCCGCAAGCGGACATCCAACGCCTCTACCAAGGCAATGGACACAGCGGCTAGTCCGACAGCGCAGCTCATCGTAGCACGCCAGGAAAGTGAAAACTCTCGTCACGGGGCCTGACAAGGACTCCCTGACTTGGAAGTGAAAGTCCTTTCAGTACACACCGGGCTACTTTACACGCTACATGGAGACACAAATTCTACATTGGAACATCAGAGGACTGCCCAGAAACTTCGATGATATTCAAGAACTTTTACACGAAGATTCACCAAAAGTGCAGTATGTACAAGAAACACATTTAGGATCCAAAAACATAAACCGTTCTACGCCAACTTGTTATATTTTGAAAGAACTGGGATGATGCTGTTGCGTCATCTGTCGGCGGAGCCATTAGTGTTAAAACAGGAATTGCATGCTGACATTTACCACTTAAAACGTGCCTTGAGGCTGTGGCTGTTCGAGTTGTTATTTTCAACAAAATTGTCACCATTTGCTCTTTTTATATATACCCACATCATCAGCTCCAAAAACATGAATGCCAGGCCCTAATAAAAGAACTTGAAGGATCTTATATCAATCTTGGGGACTTTTATTGAGCATAGTAATTTATGGGGAGATTCTCGCTGCGATGCACGAGGACGTCTGATCAAAGGATTTCTTTTTTCGTCCGGCGCATGTCTCTTGAAGCTAAAACTGCCAACCTATTATAGCCTGGCCAACAACAGCTACTCATTTATAGATCTTAGCATCACATCCCGAACACTTATACCCCTTCTCAAATGGAAAGTTATTAACAATCCTTACGAAAGCGTCCAATTTCCGATAATTCTGAGCACACAAAAAGATGATGAAGGCCCTGCACAGATTCTCAGATGGCAGGTTGACAAGGCCGAATGGCAAGAGTTTCGAAAAGCTACTCACCTAAGTTGGTCCAACCTACGTGGCTTAAGCGTGGGTGCAGCTGTAGACTTGTTTATCACATTTCAAATTGATGCTGCAACAAGATGTATCCTACAAATGGGACTCTGCGCAAAACGACGGGTCCCTTGTTGAAATTGTGAGTGTAGAATTGCACGCAAAAATCAAAATAAAGTGTTGAGGCTGCTTCGTTACTCACCAACAGCCGATAGTTTTGACTGTTTTAAACACATTAGATCTCAAGGAAGAAGAGTGCGTTGGTCAACTAGAAGAGATAGCTGGCAGACATTTCTAATGGGTATTACTTCATATACAGATGAGGCGAGGGTCTGAAACATGGTTGGTAAAGTAGCAGGCCGAAAAGCACACTCACTTCCACGCAAGGCGACAACTCGGAGGACCAGGCGAACTTCCTTGGGGCGCACTTTGAACTCCAGCTCGTCACACTATACTCAAGCGTTTCAGCGACATAAAGTCAAAACGAAAAAAGAGAAAATAGAGCGCGAGTCTATGAAACACGAGGCATACAATGAACCTTTTTCTTTAGCTAGAATACAGGCTTCTCTTACCTGCTGCAATAAATACACCTCAGGCTCTGACCGAGTATTATATGAAATGCTGAAGCTCCTGCCCTCTGAAACACAAAAAATGCTTCTTTCCTTGTAAAACGCCGTTGGGTGTACCAGCGAGATTCCTTGTGCCTGGAAAGAAGCCATTATTATTCCTATTCTAAAGCCAGGCAAGGATACCTCATGTGCGACAAGCCATAGGCCTATAGCGCTCAGAAGCTGCCTGTGTAAACTTTTCAAAAAGATGACTAACCGTCGGCTTTTACATATCCTGGAAACAAACAATCTACTGGACCCATACCTGTGCGGATTTTGGGAGGGTAGATCTGCTCCTGACCACTTGTTACGAATCGAGGCCCGAATCTGTGATGCTTTTGTCCGTAATCAAATCTTTTTTTATTGTTTCTCGATATGTAAAAGGCCTATAGTACCACCTGGCGCTTTGGCATATTGCGAGACTTCTCACACTTTGGTGTACAAGGCAACATGCCGACCACAATCGAAAGTTACTTGTCTAACCGCACATTTCGTGTCCGGGTGGGAAACGCCTTGTCACGGACATATGCTTCAGGAGACTGGAGTTCTACAAGGTGGTGTCTTGAGTCACACACTTTTTATAGTAAAAATGAATACCTTACATACCCACATTTCACGCAATACTTTATATTGCACTTATGTCAATGACCTTCAGATAGGTTTTAAATCCTGCAATCTCGCAATGTGTGAGTGGCAGCTTCAACATGGTTCAAATAGGCGTACCAATTGGGCAGAAGAGAATGGGTTCACCCTTAACCCGCAAAAAAGCACATGCGTTTTGTTTTCAAGGAAGAAAGGTCTCCATCTCGATCCGATCATTAAACTTCACGTCCAGCGACTAGCTGTGAAAAGCGAAATACAAATTTTTAGGCGTAATTTTAGACACGAAATTTACATTAATACATCATATAAAGAAGTCTCAAAAAACAAGTGCCTGAAAGCTATGAATGTACTAAAGGTCGGACATCATGGGGCAGTGATAGAAAATATCTCATGAATCTTCATAAAAGCTTCATATGCATGTACATAGATTATGGGGCGATTTTATATCAGTCTGCCACACCAAGCTATCTGAAAATGCTTGACTCGGTTTATTATTAAGGCATCAAGCTCTCTACGGGCACTTTTCGCACTTGTCCTGTAGAGAGCCTGTACGTAAAATTGAACGAGTGTTCATTTTCAACTTCAGAGTTCTTACACGTCCTTGCTGTATAATTTCAAAGTGAATGCAGACAAAGAACGCCCTACACATTCGACTTCTGCACTAATCCACAACTGGCTTTTGTTGCGACAACCTTACTGGCTTCGTGTGAGGGGCCTTGCTCAGGAAACTGGTGTGCCATTTGAGCACCTTTTGATGGCTCCTGCAGTGTACTTGCCACCGTGGCACTGGCAGACCAAAGACTGCGATGTGTCTTTCTTAGAGGTAACAAAGCATGCGCCATTTGTGCACAACCACACACATTTCATGAAACTGCAACATAAATACACTTGTCCTGAATTCTTTACTGAACAAAGCCTTACACTTCTGCGTCGTACGCAGTGGTCGGTTCATCCTTTACGGATGTCGGCGTTCTGCATCCTTACACAACTATTTTCCCTGCAGAAGCTTTTGCGATACTTGCGGCCAGTAAATACATTAAAGAATATAAGCTACAACCGGCAGTAATTTACACAGATTTCCTAAGCATAGTAAAAGCTTTGAAAACTCTTAAAACACAAAAACCCTGTCCTTGCCTAACTTACTCACTACTATGCACAGCGTACAAATCTAAACAGCAGGTTGTGTGCAGGGTGCCAGGACACCGTGAAATCCAACGTAATGTGATGGCGGACCAGCTAGCCTCATTTGTCCACGACAGCACTGCTAATACATCCGTAGCTATTTCCACTCTTGACCTAAAACCATATCCTGAACAAAAGCTCAGAGCTTATTGGCAGAGGACATAGGATATTCACGGAGAAAATAAATTACACGTTATCAAGCCGTTCTTTATTCATTGGCAACCAGTATCAAAATCGCGCCACACAGAAGTTACACTTACAAGGCTACGAACAGGACATACGCACAGCACGCGCTCCCACCTTTTGTGCGGCGGTGTGATAGCTGTGGTGAATCACTTACCGTCAACGACATCCTAATTCAATGCATCGAATTAGACTCTATTAGAAAGAAGCATATTCCGTTAGCTTACCGTGAATGAACACATTCCACTTTATCTTGGGATGTTCATTGGCAAAGAACCACTTTTTAAATGCAACTCATAATTTGCGTTTTTATATGAAATGAAACGTTTCAGCATCATATACAAGGAAAACTCGTAGCATAACCTCTCCGCAGAGGTTGTTGCTGCGGCAGCTACTTAGAGAACCACCTGATTGATTGATTGATTGATATGTGGGCTTTAACGTTGCAAAATCGCCATATGATTATGAGAGATGCCGTAGTAGAGAGCTCCGGAAATTTTGACCACCTGGGGTTCTTTACCGTGCACCGAAATCTAAGTACGAGGGCGTGTAACATTTCCGCCTCCACCAGAAATGCAGCTGCCGCAGCCGGGATTTGATCCCACTACGGGCGGGTCAGCAGCCGAGTACCTTAGCCACTAAACCACCGTGGTGGGGCTCTGAGAAGCACGTTCCTCTCACCCTTTGGTTTTCAAAGGTTGAGAAAGAAGGGCATTCATGCTATTTTACGATCGCTAACTTGTAGATACCATGGTCACTTGTGATTCATTCCACCCCTATACATCAAATTGCGTGTCATTGTCATAAATTTAATCTTTATACGCATATTTTAAGCTTTTATAGAGCACCTCATTATAGGCCTTTATACAGCCGTAATACACCTTGTGATCACAATCATTAGTCATCAATTACATTGCATTGAAGACATTGCACTCTTTGGTCACCCATGGCCCTTGCGCCACAAAACTCCACTAATCGTCGACCTCAAAGAAAGTAATATTTCGTTAAGTAATTTCAACCACACACCGCCCATTACATGAAAACAGCAGGACGTCTTTCGCTGTTCCTTATCTCCATAAAACGAGGCAGCAGCATTTCTACCTTTCTGGCGGCCTTGGCAAAAGGGCGGATCACCAAACGCAACAGCTCGTCTACCGGCGGAAAAATCAACCAGGGGCTGACCAGCCGTACAGGTTGACTGAAGCATTGTTGTTCAGTGGCGTTCTTCAGACCACTGCTGATAACGCAATACGGCATTCTTCAATCATCCTAGGATCTTTTCTTTCTAGAATTATACAGGAATACACACAACAACTAGCACGGGAGAGTGCCTTGTCCGCACTGACACACCTCGAGTTCAAAAAATGATGCTAAAGACCTACCTTGAGCCATATACCCAAAGCAGAACGCAGTTATCGAAGAGTTTCTCTGAAGTTTTCGTGAATTTTCTCTTTAACCTGCTTTTAAGAAAATGAACTACCAACTGAGGCGCTCTCTGTGGCATACTTGTGTACCAGTGTCAGTAAACCGCTGTAGGTTTGCCAAGCCTTACTTTTAAAAGTTGTTTAAAAAGTTTAAAAAGTTTGTTTACTCATAAACAAACTTTTTCTTCATGCTGTCTTGTAGTCCCCAGAATTTAGTGGGGCCAAAGCTAGTCGGCCATTTCCCTCGAGTAGACGAAAAGACAATTGTCATGCTGCACCCACATCAGAAACAACTACATTACACGTCCGCAATCGTTGCGAAGAGACGCTACACCACATCCTGTGCGGCTGTCCGTTGTGTGACATCCAGAAACAGTTACTGGCGTCCGTTTTTGCGCGCATCAACAACAGCCAAATGTCTGTGGACACTGTTCTTCCATGTGCCCGAGAGAATACATTGCAACAGAAGGCGACAAAAGCTCTGTTGAAATTCCTACGCGACACGGACTTGAACAAGCGGCTGTAACAGCAATGTCACACACCGCGAAAGACAAGACTGGACTATGACTGAGTGTGCGCGCGTGTGCTGCCGAATGGGCTGTGTTGATCTCTCTTCCCTCTCTCCTCTTTATCTTTCATATCCCCCTTTCCCTCCCATGCGTAGGATAGGAAACCGGCTGCCTATAGGCTGGTCAACCTCCCTGCCGTTCTTTTCATCCTATTTTTCTTCCTTCCTACACGACCGCAAACACGCGTTAGAGTGCTCCGGCATGGATGAACTACAAAATAGTTTTTTCTATGCCGTTGCTATTCTCATAAAACCGACACGTCACATTACCAACTAACAATCTTACTCTCGTCCATACGGGACACATGCGAAGAAAGCGAAAAAAAAACGCATGGAACCTGAAAAAACCCACAAGGAATGTGCTTGTCTCCGCGCTCGCTCAAAATAAGTTTATAACGTCGCTCTTACTTGACAAAAGCTCCTATTGCGTGTAGTTATGCAGCCGCACAACAATTACAAAAAAAACCCACAGAATCATTTTCGAGACGAACGCGCGGCGAATGCGCCCTGCGGGTATTTCTTGGCGAACAGGAGCAGAACAATGGCAAAACCCACTTGCCTCGCCTCCGAGCCCCACTAAGCTCGCTGGCGATCTGCGCTCTTTCCTATGCTCGGCTATTTCTCGCGAGTTAGCGACTTTGTGCTGCCGTGTTTCATCAAACGTGCCGTGGATGGAACGACGAGGCTAGCTAATCCTCTCCTTTTGTTTGCATAATCGCCCAATGCACTTTCCTTTTCGTCTGGCGGCTCAGGCCCATGCAAAGCAACTCCAGCACCGACGACAAACGCCTCATTCGGATTACTACGGTTGAACGTCTCCTAGCTTTCTTCGAGCGCGTGCTCTTTGTCACTTTTCTGTCTTTACGACGCCGCTTCCGCCTACGCTTCTTAATGGGGCCCATTTTTGAAGCTTCCGCTCGCATCTCTCACTTGCCAGTACTCTGGCTGGTTTTCTAAGCTGTCTTGGCCGTGCAATCTAAATGATTGACGTACACACTATTTTTTTCTCCCACCCCATAAGGGCGGACAGCTTAGCGCGTCTCGCAATACTGCAGCTGTTTTCTTCCGAAGAAGCTAGCTGGCATTCTATGAAGCTGCTCACGACTGCATTGCATTTACTAAACTCTACTTTCGCTTACTCTCCTGCGTTCACCCCGGTGTTCCTGGTTAACGAATCGAAATCCTCTTGGACACCGCATGCAGGATCCACCAGGGTGATACTCTGTCGTGAGCTGAGCTCACATGCCTGGGAGCTGTCCATAACTACTCCACCCTGTGCTACCTCCTCACACCCTGCTGGCCTAATGCTGGTGTGCTTGCCTAATGGGTTGCAATCTCCTTGGACTCCGCTGGCAAGAACCAACATTGGGACACCCTCCCTTTGTGTCTGTGCCAGAAGGTCTACAACAGTCTTAGCTGTTTTAATAAAATTCCCCTGGTGAGTACCTCGAAGCATTTATTCTCGCCTACAACGATCCCTCCTCCACGCACGGCCTCTTTCGCAGCTGTCAACCTCGGTTACTTCTTAAACCTCCTGCTATCTTCACACGTGCTGGCTTTTCCTACGACTCAGATTTACACCGCACCAAACTGTTTCTCTCACTTCTCGTGCGCTACCTGTACTGATTGACCACTCCTCTGCTTCGCATCTAACCCGCGTTCTAGTCTTTCACACTTGCGTTTGATCTTTTTCTTCTCAGCTAATTCTTGCATTTCCTCCCTATGTTTTCTCTTTTGTTCTCCCTTTTTCTATCCATGCCCTTTCACTTAAATACGTATTTCGAAAGTGCTCAATATCAGCCTTGTTACTTTTACTTTCGAGAATTACCTCACGGGGTTTAGCTGCACGCATATCATCGCCAAATTCTAGGTTAAGATCCCAACACAAGTTTAGCAGGTTATCTCTCGTTAATCTCATCAGGTACATGGCGACTATCTTGCTTTGGGTCAGATGCCATAAAACACAAACCCCCCAGTTTCCATTCTGGGTCCGGAGAAATTGAAGCTTGGCAAGTCCCACAAAGCAGACCGAAAGCATAAACGCACAAGTAGCACTACGTGGCCGATCCTCCTGTCTGCTTTTTTTAGTATTTTATTTTTCACTACTCTGCTGTCTTCAACATCCCAACACTCTCTCCCGCAACGTACCCGTACGACTTCCGCAAAAATAACACAAGCTTTAGCATGGGCGAAGATTTCACGCATCCAGTTCTATCTGGACGAAAACAGCGTGTTACCATTGCTAGGAGCAAATTTGTACCATTTTCCTTACACTTCAAAACCCCGCACATCGGAGCGCAGCGATATATCTTTGACAGTGCGGCAGGAATTATCAGAGTCGTATCGTAGGGATCATGTTGCCGTCTGCAAGCATGCCATCAGCCCTGTACAAACGCAAGAGCAAACCTGTCATTTTCTCAAGTTTATATTAACATACGTAGTCTTCTTGCCTAGCGCGTGCTCCTGTCTAATACAATATAACCATCCTGCTCTAGTGTACTGATACTAATAGAAACATGGCTCCCTGACGACATTGCAGATACACAGGTGCTGGCCGACTTGCCAAATTTGAACGTCTTTCGTCACGACCGCAAAAATGCACGTGGCGGAGGCGCACTCATCGCCCCTAAATAAGAACTATCATGCTCTCTAATCAACACATCTCGCAACTAGAATCATTATGGGTAATATGCCATGGCCCTCTCGAAGCAATAATACTTGGCGTATGCTATAGGTCCCCTCGAACTGATCTAGACTTTGCCCGCAAATTTAACAAAATATTATACCAGCTTACTAATAAACACCCTAACGCACGTATTCTGCTTTATGGGGATTTTAACTTTCCCTCTAATAATTGGCTCAATCAAGCTTCACCAACCTCGGGAAATACTGAAGCAAGAGATTTCGTCAGTGTTTACCTCAACTCCAACTTCATCCAACAGGTAACCGAACCAACGCGCGTCACTAGTGAATCCTCAAACATTTTAGACCTGGTAATAACAAATATCCCTGAAAGCTTAAAATCTATTGCAAACTTACGTGAAATCAGCGATAACAAAGTTATTCATACTATATTTAACTTCACCCCAAAAGTACATCGATTCTCCGCAAAACAATTCACTTGTATGATAAGGGTAATTATAAAATAATCAATCGTGAAATACGAGATTTCCTGCCATACTTCGAATTCAATCACGGTTCCTGTTCTCCCAATAACAGCTGACTAATGCTTAGGGACAAGATAACTGATTTGACTAATAAACTCATCCCCACAGTGAGCTTTACTGCCAATAAAAATAAACCATGGTTTTCTAAAAGCTTGAAAACATTCGAAAATAAAGCGCCTATTCCAAGCTGCGAAGTATAATGGTAATGCGTGCGCATGGAACAAGTACTATGGTACAAAAGACGCTTATTATGCTGAAATTTGAAAAAGCGAAAGAGACATTCTATGACAATGATTTATTTAAAATTCTGAAATCTAACCCTAGAGAATTCTGGGAAATCATGAACCTGCAACTAACACGACACATCATACTTACAAACGATAAAGGTGAAGACGTAAGCGACACTGTTTGTGCCCATACCTTTAACATCACGTTCTCATCCATGTTCACTAAAGAAGCCAACTTACCGTTTCCTACGCTCCCTAGTACGACATTACCAGTGATGGCCCCTGTTGTGTTTTCCGTTGTGGCAATTCAGCACTCGTTGACAAAATAAAACTTTCATCATCGGCTGGCGTAGACAATATTAACTCCTAATTGTTAAAAAATACTGAGGAAATTATTGCAGTGTACTTTTCGATGATGTTCTCATTGTCACTCGAAAAAGGAATTTTACCAGACGACTAGAAGAAAAGAAAGGTCATTCCAGTCCACAAATTAGGTAACAGACATTCCGCCTTAAATTATCAACCGATTGCTCTAACAAGCGTCCCTTGCAAAATTATGGAACAAGACATATACTCTCACATAATGCACTTCCTTGACACCAACAATTTTTTTCATCCTTCCAAGCACGGATTTCATAAATCAATATCTTGTGAAACCCAACTTGCTATATTTATTCGTATTCTTAATTCTATTCTCGACCGTCATTTTCAGACTGATGCATTCTCTCTCGACTTCGCAAAAGCCTTTGATAAGGTACCACACAAACGCCTACTGTCAAAACTTGCCCAGATGAACCTGTACCCCAACATTCTTGCATGGATCACACAATTTCTTACTAACCGCTTCCATCCAGTTTGTCTCCATTAAAAGTACCCCTTCTAGCTCCCTCCCAGTAACATCCGGCGTCCCCCAATGATCTGTATTCGCACCTCTCTTGTTACTAATATATATTATTAATCTTCCCGTTCATGTATTTTTCCATATCCGTTTATTTGCCGACGGCTGTGTCATCTATCGCACAGTTATTAACATTTCTGATCAAACTGCAGTCCAACAGGAACTTCTTCTCGTGCAACAGTGGGGAGATCTTTGGTTAATGAAGCTTAATCTCACTAAATGCAAACTCGTCTGATTTTAACGCCAGCGTAATCCTTTATCATTCTCTCACCTAATCTCAAATTTCACTATTGAACAACTTCAGTCATATAAATACCTATGCGTGATGTTATCATCTCAACGTTCCTTGAATGCACACATCAACAACATAATATCATCCGCGAACCGATCCCTCGGTTTTCTAATGCGTCATTCGTGTCACGCACCACTACACATAAAACTTGTGGCCCACAAATTACTCATCAGACATAGACTATAGTATGAGGCGCCCATCTGGAGACCGCACCAGACATACCTCATAAACGAAATAGAATCTGCACAAATTATATGTAACACCTCTGTTCACAAAGCGTACACGTCACGATCACACACATGATTCAACCCCTCATTTTGCTGGGACAGATATTTACAAATACTCATTTTTTCCCAGGGCAGTGCCGGAGTGGAACTCTAGGCATGAAATTATTGACCTTTTTCAGTTACCACAATACCCGCGTTAGGTGTTGTGTTTTGATTTTGTATGTTTTTGTATGTTGTGATTTAATTTTGTATGATTTTCTATGTCGGAGTGGAATTCTGGACCCGAACGAATGACCCTTTTTAAGTTAGCATAATACACGCATTAGGTGTTGTGTTTCCATTTTATATGTTTTACTTCATTTTACTTAGTTCTTTGTAACTACAGTACTGCACGTTTTATAGTACGCAGTCCGAGTGTCTTTACTAAGTTGAGTGTAAAAATTTGCGCATTCCTTGTACTCACTGTATTGATATTTTGGTATTGTATTTCTTTTTCTAGTGTACTATGAGTGCCCTTCCTGCAAGGACCGAATTCTGGTCTGCAGTATGTTATAAATAAAAAATCAAAAGATAAAATATCTCACCGCACGACCCATCCTTATTCAATCGCACGCGCTCGCACTGCTACTTTGATGCCTCATTTTTTTGCACAGTGTTGGATTGAAACAGCCTTCCCCTTGACATTGCAGCCATCATGTGTTCATCAACGTTTGCGCAAAACATAAATGCATATTGTTTGTCAGAAGATCGCTCTGTGTAACCTTAATTTGATAACCCACCCCTTATGTAATACCCCCTCACCGGGGTCTTTAAGGTAAAGTTCCTACCGAAATATATAAGCTTTCGTGCTTAACCTACTTCCTCGGATAAACATCGATTGCTGTTCTGTGCAGACATAGCAACCATGGGAGCTAGGCTGTTATTCGTTATTTCTACCCTTTAACGGGTATAGGCTAAAAGACTCAATACATTCCAAGCACAAAGTCAAACACTCACCCGATGATGTGTCGTCGTGGTACACTCCGTCAATCCCCACCCAATTCCAGGGCTAGGGCTTTCGGCTGACCTCCGGTCCATGCCACTCTTCGTCGGGGAGTCGTATCCCAACGCTGCCATCCGGTTGTTGTGACCGAAGTTTGCAGGCACCGGAGATCCGGGATGAAGATACGGAGGCAAAAGGAAGTTCAGCCTAAAGAGAGGGTTTATGTACACGGCAAGAGCTTTTTGTCACAAACCTCTACCTTGAAAGCTCTACATAGAAAAGCTCTCCATTGAACAAGCACTGAGCAGCCCACGAGGGCTGATTTTAAAGTCTCATTTCCCTAGATACCTAGATCGGGGAATAGGTCCATCATATTGCACTGTCCAATGAAAGGTCCCACATCACACAAGAGGGTGATCATGCCGGCTCCGACTCTAAGATACCCACATACAAAAACCAAACACGTGTATGGTCCCAGCGATGCTGCCTCCTTCAGTGAATCTTGATTCCAGCGAGCGGAGTGTAAGGAGTCTCTCATCTCGCTGATTGGACCGACCACCCATGTTTTGTCGAACGGCAGTCGCGGGCTAGGTGCTTCTGAGGGCAAATGCCTGGACATCTGGGGCTGATTTGAGTGCCGGCGGCCGATCACACAGAGATGCACAGCGTCGTGGTTTGGCATCCGTGTTCGCAGGAAACTTGAAATTGTGGCTTTTCCTGGGCACGAAAATGCCACCTGTCGTATCTCCTCGCCGATCCCCAAGAAAGTAGTGTTCCGCCGAGTGAATTCAACTATGCACCGCTAACTATAAGAAACAGAATGACGTCTTTGCGCTGCTCCGCATCTTCTCCACAAAATGAGGCGGCAGCATTTCTACACTTCTGACGGCCTTGACGAAAGGGTGGCTCGCCAAACGCAACAACGCCTTGTACAGGAAGGTTAACCATGAAGAACCTCCGAAGAAACGATGCGAAAAAAAAAGAATTGATGAAGCGTTTTGTTGCGTGTGTGTCCATCTTGTACAAAAGGTTTTCTCTTCGGGCGAGCTTGTGCTTACAGTACTTAGACATACATTTCGTGAAAAAGCTTTCTTCTCTTCTGTCTCTATTTTCACGAGACGTATTTTGCGCCACACTCAATTGTATCTAGAGGTGGATTCAAACGAGGGAACAAAGGAGGAACTTCGGCAGTGGGCAGGGCATCACGTGACGCGCTCGTCATCGAAACGTGCCGTCCTACTTTATTTGCTTTCCTCCGCTCGCAGCACGTACGAAATGTGTCGCCGCTATTTCAATACCTCCTTTTCAGGGTGGTCTGCTGCCGACCGAGAGGATTCAGGGTCAAATCTGTCAAGATTGGTCGGATTGGCATGGGTAGGAAGCATTTTTTTATTTTTTTAGGCTTAACGTCCCAAAACCACTATATGATTATGAGAGACGCCGCAGTGGAGGGCTCCGGAAATTTCGACCACCTGGGGTTCTTTAACGTGCACCCAAATCTGAGCGCATGGGCCTACAACATTTCCGCCGGCAGCCTGAGTAGGAAGCAGGCTGCCGGCTTAAAATTCCTATGTTTTAGTTTTGCGGCAACGACCGAATGTGTGTCGTGTGGCAGTGGAAGAGGTGTGTGGTTTTCGGTGGTTTTGGTGGTGGACTGGTGGTTTCCATCAACAGCGCGTGGTATGCATGGCCCCGTAAGCGCGCTGCATAGCATAGGAGTCGAGAGTATGCACGAGGATTCCGCGAGCGCAGCTCCGGCTGTGTACATGCGACGTCTCCGCTGCTGTGCCGCATGAAACTAATCGCGTGACTATTCGGTCCGCGCAGCAGTGGTATTTAGCTCTCGCATGTGAATTTAGCTTAAGCAATAGTTTTTCTTGTTTCACGTCAATTTAGTACGCTATACAATCCACTGTCAGACAAATAAGAGCTAGTCTAAACAACATCGCTGTAATGAAACACCAGACGCCCGTTACTAGATTGATCAAGACTGTCGTAAATGACATTTCTCTGGGTTGCGGCCACTCCTTCGTAGGGTGATCTTCCCACTGATTTAATGATTGTCGCACAAAACTCGCCGACCACGTTATGCGAAAGTAAAGCAGCACTTTGGCGCTTCATAGCAGTGTTTCGATTGAATACCGAATTCAAATCAAGTCACCGTCATTGAAAACATGCGGATGAGGGCAAGCGCGAGATCATTTGAGTTCATTTGGGCATTCACTAATAGGAAGCGGGAGCTTCATGATTGGTTTGCCGTTTATAGAGTTACTTGACTAGGAAATTGCTTATGTGAAAGTTTTATAGCGTAGTAAAAGCGTGTAACTGCTAGTGACTCTTTTTATCGTGTCCATCAAGATCCTTACCTTGTCTATTGCTCATACTTCGCGTTCGCGCAACAAAGGCGTGGTTTGAAAGCAGGACCTGTGTCGGTGACCCGTTTCTGTGCTTTTCGAAAAAAAGACGTATACCTACCAACAAGCCCAATCGATTCAACTCCTGTTGACAGTTAACAATGTTATAACGCTGAAGTAGCAGTAAGCTTTCTAGTCTTTGCGCAAGCCTTCCTCCTCCACCATGCAGGTCACTGTAGTTCGCTGTAGTTTGAGAAAAATTGTGTTGTGTTACGGCAATCAAAAATTCAAACAAAGTAACAAAAAGCAATCAATTACATCACTATAATTCCTCAGCTACTTTTTTGAGGCTATCAGTGTCCACTGTAACAAACTCTGTTTTAGAAGAAGTACGTCCAACTGTATTAGGTGTCCTATGTTCTGTGATGCGTACAACTCTGGATGCGATGGCACGTGAGGCACATCCAGGCAATCACGCGTTCATCACGCTGATACGCTGTAGAAATGTCGACACTCAATCACTGGAGCAAAAACAGACAAACTCCAAAGGGTAGAAGACAGACTGAATGTGAATTGAGGGTGAGGCTTGTAAAATAGGTGTTTAGTTGTTTTGATGAAAAATAAAAGCTCCTTTGTGTGGCGTTCGTTCGAGCATCATATCAAAATACTGTCTGCAATTCTAATGACCAAGCCATTTTGTGCAGAAGCGGGATGGGCAAGCAATTTGTTCCCCCATAAGATAGTTCGTGGGCGGGTGTCGCCTCCCATGCGCACTTCTTGCACGCTTAGTGTGAAACGGTTTTTTTAAGGAAAGAGTGTGAAGAGTTAGTGAACGTTTAGATTTTAGTATGGCTGCTCCAAATCATCTCCTTTGAATTTGAAAGTTTCACAACTGCAGGACTATGGTGAGATGCGGATGCATGGCAGTTTTTGGTTTACTTTCTTTTACGTTGTGCCCTGTGTTCGGGGAGTCATGTCAGCATCGCAGTGCATTTGCTCCGGCTCGCATTATTTCTTTGACGGAACGCAGTCGAAGCGTGTCCGACTGAATTAACTGGGACCGCACAGACAGTGTGGCGCCAGCCTAGTGACCCACGAAGTGCAGCAGCACCTGGGACTGCCGAGCATTCCGAGTTCTTGTTAACTCTGGAAAAAGAAGCCAAGCCCCTCGTGGGCAACAAAATGGTAGGGTTAGAAACGTTATTGTGACGACCCTGTAATTACCTCATGACACTGTCGGCTTGCGTATGAATGGGTCCTTTCCAGGACTCAGTGCAGCGGGGTGAACCATCGGATCGGCTGTGGCCCAGCCGCAAGCTGTTCGCGCGCTTACAAGGTGTTTTCCTTTTGAGGTGGCGAGTTTGCGTTGCGATGCCGTGAGATCGCCGACAACCTTTCACCACGGTCAGGCTTACTTCTGGCGGTTCTCGGAAGTGGGCGGGCTTGCGACACGTAAAAAGCAAAGCCTACGTCGTGGTGAACGGGCGCATAGTCAGCGCCTTGGGTGCCTATTGTCACATTGGCATGTATTCGACTATTTCCGCATTAATCCTTGCAAACGGGATGACGATAGTTATAGCGCGAGAGCAAAACGACGACACAGAGTCTCTGTGTCGTCGTTTTGTTCTCGCGCTATAACTATCGTCATGCCATACCAACTAGCCCAAGCTGCCACACTTCTAAGTTGCAAATAAGCTAGTAAGTGGAGCTACGTGCGCTCAGCTGGCGGTTTCTCTTACAGCACACATGGGGCATGCGGATTATTACTTCGTCGTATAGAAGTTGATGTGTTACAGGGAAGCTGCTCCTATGGCCGCAAACCCCAGTATGTGTAGCTCTAAGGCTAGATAATTGTGCGTTGTTGAGCTTGGCCTCGCCTCTATGACTTTTTCTAGTTTTGTTTTATTTACAATTTCGTTGTGTTACTTGGGTAAAGAGCATGAGCGCTCACGTGCACGGAGGTGGCGTCCTTGTGGTGGGTGTTTCATCGACCAAGTGTACTGTACTAACAGAGGACAAACAGGCGCCATTTCACCGAGTGCTGTGTAAAGGGGGACCGCAGAGGGAATAAAAAGAGGCCCCGGGGTTCCGCCAGGCGCACTGAACTGGGCTTAAAGTGTTAGGCACCATCGGCTCTGCCGAATCCCGTAAGGTCGCCCTACTGAAGACGATTCATTTCCAAAGTGTTTTTTTGTGACTTCGATGTCTGTTCTTACGTAAATTTTGTACAGTCTGTAAATACAAGTTTCTCTCAGTCTACTAGAACTTCTCCAGCGTTTCCGCTTCATCTTCAAGCGACCAGCAAGTCAGTCGCCGCTATTTGAATAGCGGCAACACGTTTTCTTTTCACACTTTGGTATATCGCCTCGTGTGGTGCGTTTTGGGCGCCAAGTGGAAAGACGTGGTTTCTGCAACATCGAAAAGAACCTGAATTCTGCTACAACCATAGCAAAAATTTATTTTGGGGCGTAAAAGGCAGTGGTGCGACAAACACTTGTAAAGTCAAGGTGACTGGTGAAGGGGCGTTGATAGTAAGTTCAGATTATCAATACGCTTTCTATTTTTTTTGAAATAAAAATTGATTACACTGTCCACACTTAGTACCTAAAAGCATGTGAAGAACTCATTGTCTCTGATGATAGGATGTATTATTAGACGAAGTGCTGCTTTCAAGTGAAACATAAATAAATGGTTTAAGGTGACATTTGTATGTGCATTTCCATACAACACTGCTGTAGTTTAGGTGTGAATGAATAAACGCATAACTAAGTTCTTGTAATAATTACTGCGAATTGAATTGAATTCGAGATTTTTAACAAACCTTCAGCGTACCTATCTATCTATCTATCTATCTATCTATCTATCTATCTATCTATCTATCTATCTATCTATCTATCTATCTATCTATCTATCTATCTATCTATCTATCTATCTAATCTATCTATCTATCTATCTATCTATCTATCTATCTATCTATCTATCTATCTATCTATCTATCTATCTATCTATCTATCTATCTATCTATCTATCTATCTATCTATCTATCTATCTATCTATCTATCTATCTATCTATCTATCTATCTATCTATCTATCTATCTATCTATCTATCTATCTATCTATCTATCTATCTATCTATCTATCTATCTATCTATCTATCTATCTATCTATTTATCTATCTATCTATCTATCTATCTATCTATCTATCTATCTCTGGTTGCTCTCGTGGTCACCCCCTCAACCTGGCTTGAACCAAAATGAGCACGGGAAGGTAAGATAGTTTAACGATTATGACGCGCTGGTCATGAATAATGTGACAATCCTGTCCCGCACGTTGTCAAACACTTCCCGACAGACAGTCTCACATACCCACGGACGGGTATGTGCCGCTGGTATGCGGGTCTTTGCAACAGGCGATTGACACTTTAGTATCTACGCAAGAACCATGAGAACACACATGCGTGATATTAACGCGTGAGCGTTAGGCAATACCCTACATCGGTAACATGAACCCAAGGAAGGAAGAGAATAAATGTCAGTGTTCAAAAAAAGCTGACATGGGCAGCATTGACCTCCAGACGAATGCAAATAAACTTCAGGGTCCAAGCAGGAATCAAACCAAAGGATTCTGCGTGGCAGTCAAGCATTCTACAACTGAGGTACGCCAGAATAAAGAATTTCTTTTCAAACAGAAGCTTGATTGATCAATATATAAGTGGGGTTTAATCTCCCAAAACCGCCACATGATTATGAGAGACGCCGTAGTGGAGGGATCCGGAAATTTCGACCACCTGGGGTTCTTTAACGTGCACCCAAATCTGAGCAGACTTTTAAATAGAAGCTAATATTTGCGAAACGTCAATGGTAGTTGCGGTGCTGCCTACCCAATTTGATAAACATTACATATGTACTCCTTTGATTCGGCAGTCACGTCGTATCAACGTCAGTTGTAATTAGGTGTCATGCGCTGAATTAAATTTATGTAGCAGTGTCCAAGGACAGCATCTTTGCGAGAATCAGCGCTCAATATAAGCTTCTGAAGTTGCTAATACGCATGTTGCAGTGGGCATCTTTGCGCAAGTGCTACATATTTGTTATATAAACATCTGCACATCTTCAGCATATATCTGTGCGTGCAATTTGTACACATATATTGCCTCATTTCATGACGTGTCGCTCAATAAAAGAAATGCAACACGGTAACCTTCCCTCCGCATGCTTCGGTTAACACTGATTCCCAGGTAGTTGGGATGTGCAAATCTTTTTTTTTTGTTAAAAAAGTGCAGATATTTAGAGAAAAAGTTACCCAATGCGTAGTTTTGTACCTTATTGGCCTATTCAAGCCATGTTCTGTGGACAATAAAACAATTTGTAGGTTCTCCACTTCTGGGCAACATGTCGTGGTGAAAACAATGATTGCGAAGAAGAAGGCCATGAATTGATTTTTTGGCTTCCTTATATGTCACACAAGACAGTAATAACTTTGGCAAGTTGTCATCGACCAACTTCTAAACTTCTACACGCAGTTTATGGGTATACATGCGACAGTATAGGGGTATACGAACGCGTGACAATATAAACGGCACGATGACAAAACTTTTTTTCATTAATTTAATGGGGTTACCCCTATAAACCGCACGCGTTCTGAACGAGGCCTGCTCAGATCACTGCGTGCGCTTGCTGAGCGCTCGCAGGCTGTACGATGAAGACCCGAAAGGCTTCCCAGGCGAAAATTGTTCTTGTGCTCTCTGAGACGTGTTGATGAATCGACCTTTGTGCCTGATGTACGTTTTCAGCAATATAACAAAACCCTCGTACGTGGCACTCACTATGCACTTCACAAAGAGATGCGTCTGTTTTGTACTGTAGATGGCCTTCTTGTGTCTAGAGATTCGGCCTAGCTTGTGAGGTGCCGAAAACGTGAGAGGCACTCCGATGGAGTACTGCAACATTCTTAATCCTGTGCGTATGGGACGACACCTATTTTATTCGAGTCACATGAACGCCTCCTGGGTTGTGCTGTCTTCCGGAAGGAGTTCAACGGTGCCTACAAATGGTATTTTGAATGCACCGTCGGGAAGACATCGTCAGTTTGTCTTCTTATTTGAGTTTCGAAAGTCAAGTCAATCTTGTGATGACATGATCTAGAAGGCACGGTCCTGAAGGCAGTGATTCCTATCACTCACTTGACGACTCTCGAGTGGACTGAACTGAAGAGAAGTAGACTTTTTATTACCGTGGCATTTTTGTGACCGTAGCATCAACAAGCGTGGTCGGTGCGAAAGATCAGACTGGTGTAAAGGTCAACGCTTGTGTATTCGTAATATGACACTAATATATATTTATAATATCGCACCAATATATTCGTAATATGACACCTAAATGTGCACTGAACAATAAAAATGTTTCTCCCGTTCATATTTTTTATATGTTTATCTATACGCGTGATCATTGCGAGTGAGCGATAGCATAATCAACCACAAGTTGTCATACTATACTTGCGGAGCAACACAAATCTGCTGAGGCCCTGTCTCGAAGCTTCGCAATCACAAGATTTGCCGCCGAGTGTAGCCTTCGTTTATGTAACATAACATGTTTTATGGGATTCACTGCTTCGCCCCTTCCATGAAAGATATTTTTTTAAAAAACGAAAGTGCTTTATGCCGAGGTCTACCACGGCTCTGCAGACGTATTTCTATTACAGATATCATGTTGTACATTATATAATAACAGATTGCAAAGAAAAAAAAACTAGAAAGAAAAGTTTTGTCGCCTTGCGTCGAATCAGTTACCTCTCACTTTGCAGCGCGCGGCGCTAACCACTAGACCATGAAGCGCACATTGTGAGATTTTCTAACGGCCGGTCACTTACACACAACGTATACCATTTAGTGGTCCTCAGAGCTTCGCCACTTTAGCACGTATCCGTCGTCAATAGTGGGATGGCAACAAGGACGCACGTTGGGCCTGCTTTAAAGGTCGTCGCCTCTCGCTTTTTGGAGAGCGCTGCCTCCACGAAGCAAGGCCTTGATTGATTGATTGATTGATTGATTGATTGATTGATTGATTGATATGTAGCGTTTAACCTCCCGAAACCACCATATTGCCACACGATATGCTTGGGTGAGATCCAGGAGTGAAAGAAGACAACGACGATCTATCTGAGCTGCTGCTTGGCTAGTCGACTCAACGAACCCATTATACCAAGTTTGTCTTAAGAAACGCGACAAGACTGGTGGAGTTGCTGGGTACAACGTCTCACGATCCACCCGATGGCCACGACCCCGCCCAATAGCCGGAACACAAGCCCTGCACCCGTGGACACTCCTGTTCACAGAGTAAGCCGCCGCCAACGAGGCCTACCACCTGAGACACCAACCACTGACGCAGCGACAATGACTTCGACACAAGATCCCGTGCAAGCTCCGACACCTTCCACGCCGATCTACTGCAACGTCCGGAACCCACTCATGCCTAGCCCCTTTCACGGAGAGCAGCATGAAGATGTTGACGACTGGCTGAGTGAGTTTGAACGTGTTGTAGCGATAAATTACTGGGATGATGCCGCGAAGCTCTGGAACGTGTACACTTGCCTAAAGGACGGTGCCAAGACGCGTTTTTTGAACAGGAATGATGTTCTGACATCTTGGCGTGAGTTCCAGCGTCGCCTTCTGAAGACCTACAGGAGTCCCGACTGCCGCAAACGGGCGGAGCGTGCACTACAATCACGCATCCAGATGCCAAACGAGACCGCCTCGATGTACGTCAAGGACATGCCACGGCTTTTCAAGCAAGCGGATCCTGCTATGGCAGAAGAAAAAAAGTTGTGCCACCTCATGCGTGGTTTGAAGGAACAACTTTTTGCTGATTTCGTGCGTAGTCCCCCCAACAGTGTTGAGTTCCTTACTGAAGCGGCAACAATGGAGCAAGTACTGCACCAACGGTCTGCCCTGTTTGACCGTCAAGTGAATGCTGCCTGAACTCCCGAAATTTCTGCCAGGGAGCAAGAGCCCCGAATGGATTCGCGAGATCATCCAATCTGTCATACGGGAAGAAATGGAAAAGATGTATGGGACTAGGCAAATAGATGTTGGTTCTATCACCAGTGTCTTCCGTGACGAGGCCCAGCAGGCGCTGCACACCCATCGTTTTCCGCCGATGTCGTTTGATCCGGAAACGGCTCCTGTGTCTACTGACCGTCGCCGTCGTACTTAGCGGAAGCCTTGCGATCTGCCACGCCTCGTTCTGGTCAAGGAGTCCCGATCCAGACAGTGCCGCACGTTCCGATCCAGACAGTGCCATACGTCCCGATTCAGACAATGATGCCGTCAGCCGCGATTCAGTCTGCGCACGCTATTTTGGACATCGATGGTCGCCGTGTACCGACGCGCAAGTCTTATCTCTGGCGTACGCCGGACAGACGACCCCTCTGCTATTATTGTGGTGAAGCTGGTCACATTTACCGCGAATGCCCATACCGGCAACTATTCCTGCGTGGATTTTCTGTCAATTCACCTCGTCCCCGAATCGGTCAAAGGCCGAGGGACATCGAAGAGTTTCTAGCGCAACAGCCTGCACCCTTTACACGACGGCAATCGTGGTCACCATCTCCAAGGAGACTCGCAGCCACTGGGTCACGTTTCGAGGTGACGGCACGGGAACGCTCGCCGAGCCCTCGTCGGGAAAACTGAAGGCAGCGGCCTTCGGGGGCAAGGTCGCTGAGACTCAAAGTGCGGAAGACCTCCCATCGACGCTTGCACGAAGCGCGGAATACATTTTATCGGAGAATAATCGCAGTGCCAAAGAAACGCCGAAATTCACATCTGAACCCCGTGACCGCGTGTCACTTGACATACCTGTGCTGATTGCCGGTTTTCAGGTCAATGCATTGGTAGACACTGGTGCAGATTATTCGATTATCAGCGGGAGGCTAGCAAAAGATCTCAGGAAAGTGATTAGGCTGTGGAATGGAACGCGAATTCGAACTGCTGGAGGACAAGTTGTAACACCGCCGGGTCGCTGTACGGCAAGAGTGAAAATTCGTACGTCAACGTTTGTGCTCAGCTGCCTCGTTCTTCGCAACTGTTCACGTCAGCTGATTATCGGCATGGACTTCCTTTGGGAATACGGTGCCATCATAAATCTCCGTGAGCGCATCGTGACCTTCTCGACTTAAGGCGGAACAGATCGAGACGCTGATAACTGCCGTAGACCTGCGCTGCGTGTTGCTGATGACAGCGTGACGCTGCCGCCTCTTGCGACTGTTCTTATCGAAGTCACTTGTGAAGACCTCCGGGACGGTGACGTGGTGGCTGAAAGCAACCTATCACTTCTGCTACTCCCAGGTGTATGCGCCGCCCGAAGTGTTGTGCGTATCCGCAACGGACAATCACAAATAATAGTTACGAACTTCAACTACGAGCACCGGCATTTTTTCCGCGGAACCACCGTAGCCTATGGAGACCCTGTTGCCGGCGTCATGGAGTGCTTCGTGTCCGAGGAAACGCACGAGGATGAGGAATTTATAGAACACATCGACAATAATTCGACGCTGTCAGGCGAGAGAAAGGCTACACTTCATGACCTTTTAAGGGAGTTTCGGTCTTGCTTCACCTCTTCTTCCAAAGTTCATTAAACACACCTCGCCAGGCATCGAATTATTACCGACGATGACGTCCGCCGCATCCGGCAGCAGTCTTATTGCGTTTCTTTCAAAGAACGTGCGGCTATTCAGACACAACTAAAAGATATGCTCGAAGACGGGATTATTCAACCATCAAGCAGCCCTTGGTCCTCACCAGTCGTTCTAGTGAAGAAAAAAGACGGAACGCTGCGGTTTTGTATTGACTACAGGAAGCTTAATAGTGTCACGAAAAAATACGTTTACCGGGTCGACGACTCTCTCGACAGGTTACGACGCGCGAAGTATTTTTCATCCATCGACCTAAAAAGTGGCTATTGGCAAATTGAAGTGGATAAACGAGACCGAAAAAAACCGCGTTTGTGACTCCACACGAGCTTTAGAAATTCCGAGTTCTTCCCTTCGGCCTCTGTTCTGCCCCAGCCTCTTTTCAGAGGATGATGGAAACAGTTCTCGCTGGCTTGAAGTGGCAAAGCTGCCTTGTCTACCTCGATGATGTGGTCATCTTTTCTGAGAGCTTTGAATAACATGTGAAGCGTCTGAGAAAGGTTCCAGAAGCAATTCGCACAGATAAACTCACGCTGAAACCCATAAAATGCCGTTTCTGCTATGAAGAGCTGAAATTTCTGGGACATATCATTAGTGCGGATGGAGTGCGACCTGATCCAGACAAAACTGCTGCTGTAGCCGCCTTCCCTGTTTCATCAGATAAAAGAGCAGTGCGCCGTTTCTTCGGCTTGTGCGCGTATTATCGCCGATTTATCGCCAACTTCTCGAAGATAGCTGAACCTCTTACGCGACTCACCCGAGATGACGTGCCTTTTACTTGGAGCGCAGAACAAGATGCAGCGTTCACAAAGCTACGACAGAGAATACAAACAGCCCCTGTTCTTGCCCATTTTGATGAGGACACTGCTACAGAAATTCATACAGATGCCAGCAACGTCGGACTTGGCGCTGTCCTTGTACAATGACACGGTGGCGTTGAACATGTAATAGCTTACGCCAGTCGACCTCTTTCTCGGGCCGAGACCACCTATTCTACATCGGAAAAAGAAGGCCTCTCAGTCGTGTGGGCGACGACCAAATTTCGGCCTTAGCTCTACGGTCGTCCCTTCGAAGGGGTGACTGACCACCACTCGCTCTGCTGGCTGGCAAATCTCAGAGATCCATCCGGCCGTCTGGCTCGGTGGAGTTTGCGTTTGCAGGTGTTCGATATTACGATTGTGTACAGGTCAGGGCGCAAACACGAAGATGCCGATGCGCTTTCTCGACCGCCTGTGGGGCACGCTGTCAGGGGCTCCAAGGATGAAGATGCCTTTCTCAGTGCAGTCAGCGATTCCGAATTTATGTTAAAACAGCGGGCAGATGACGAATTACGCCCAGATATTGATACCATGGAAGGCCGGAACTCTCAGGTCCCTCAACACATTGTTCTCGAACTGTCCTTTTTTGTCTAAGAAGAGGCATTCTTTACAAGAAAAACGCCCGTGGTAGCGACAAAGACTTCCTATTCGTCGTTCCTACCGAAATGCGTGACAAGATCCTCCTTGCGTGCCACGACGAGCCCACGGCAGGACATTTGGGCTGTTCGCGTCCTCTCGCCAGAGTACGCCAACAGTATTGCTGGCAGCGACTATCAACTAGTGTACATCGATATGTGAAAGGCTGCCGTGAGTGCCAGCGTCACAAGACTCCGCCTGTGAGACCCGTGGGCCTGCTCCAGCTGATCGCACCACCACAGACACCGTTTGACCTCGTGGGAATGAACCTTCTCGGACCCTTCCCTTTGTCGTTCTCTGGGAACAAATGAGTTACAGTTGCCGCAGATGATCTTACTCGTTATGCTGAAACAAAAGCGTTACCCCGTGGCAGGTCCTCTGAAGTCGCGCAGTTCTTCATGCACCAAATCGTCCTACGGCATGGTGCCCCGTCATGCGTGATTACGGACAGAGGCACGTCATTTACAGCACGAATGATGGAGGACATTTATAAATTGAGCTGCACAAGTCGTCGAAAAACGACGGCTCATCACCCGCAATCGAATGGACTGACAGAGAGGCTTAACAGGGCCATAGCAGACATGCTCTCAATGTACGTGGACGTACAACACAAAACCCGGGACGAGATTCTTGCATACATCACGTTTGCGTACAATACGGCAACGCAAGAAACAACGCGATTTCCGCATTTCCGACTTGTTTACGGACGCAACGTGCGAACCATGCTCGGTGCTATGCTTCTGTGCGACCAAAGCAATGAACTCGCTCCAGACGCTGAGCAATACACTCGATACGCCGAAGAAGCTCGTCAGCTAGCTCGCATAAACACCGGTCACCAAGAAGATGCAGACGCACGACGTTACAACCTCCGCCATCGAAACGTCACCAACCACCCTGGGGACCGAGTGTGGGTGTGGATCCCTGTCCGGCGACCGGGCTTATTCGAAAAACTCCTAAGGCGTTATTTTGGACCGTACGAGGTTCTTAGACGTGTCACAGATATTACCTAAGAGGTATTTCCGGACGGCGCAGTGTCTTCTCGTCTACAGCTTCGGCCCGAAACCGTGCATGTCGTTGATTGATTGATTTGTGGGGCTTAACGTCCCAAAACCACTATATGATTATGAGAGACGCCGTAGTGGAGGGCTCCGGAAATTTCGACCACCTGGGGTTCTTTCACGTGCACCCAAATTTGACTACACGGGCCTACAACATGTTCGCCTCCATCGGAAATGCAGCTGCCACAGCCGGGATTTGAACCCGCGACCAGCGGGTCAGCAGCCGAGTACCTTATCCACTAGACCCTCGTGGCGGAGCATGCGTGCATGTCGTTCGGCTGAAGGCCAACTTCACACAGTAGCCCTTTTGGTTCGCGTGTTGCGACATGCCGTGGCATTGCGCGGCTGCTGCTGTTTGTGTTCTCCTGTGTTTTTAGGCCTTTTCTTTTTGCGCTTGGCGCAAGCATTGGCGAAACTTCCTCATTTGTGCTGCGAGTACTGGCACTCTCCCTCTTTTGGTTCTCTATAAGTGCGGGTGTATACCTTCATTTTTTTCTTTACGAGCATCAAGTCGATGCTTTCAAAGGGGGGACCATTGCCACATGATATGCTTGGGTGAGATCCAGGAGTAAAAGAAGACAAAGACGATCTATCTGAGCTGCTGCTTGGCTAGTCGACTCAATGAAGCCCATTATACCAAGTTTGTCTTAAGAAACGTGACAATATGTATATGAGAGATGTCGTAGTGGAGGGCTCCAGAAATTTCGACCACCTGGGGTTCTTTAACTTGTACCCAAATCTGAGCACACGGGCTTACAAGGATTCCGCCTTCATCGCAAAGGCAGCCGTCGCAGCCGGCATTCGATCCCGCGACGTGCGGGTCAGCAGACGAGTACCTTAGCCACTATACTACCACGAAGGGGGACGAAGCAAGGCCTTCTAGTACACTCTAGAGTCTAGCATGGTATTTCCTGCGCGCGCACTTGTCAGGCTCGTGATTCGGCAGAGCATGGTCACTTCGGCCGTTGCCGCGGCCACGTTTTCGAAAGAAGCACACTCTTGACAGAAGCAGGAGTAAGAATTGTGACAGTTGTTCGCGCTCATTCTGTGTATACTTGTGTGTTCATTTCATGCGTCTTTCTTTCTGTTTAAAGTGTGTGATTTAATGGTCAAGCTGTGACAATCGTGGGCCTGTGCTCGTCCTGTCTATGCCCATTTCGTGCTTGCTTGAGGTGCGCGTTGCAAGTTTCGAGCTGTTTGCCGTTCTTCGCGTGACTTTGCAATTTGTTGCTGTAGCGTTAAGTTCTTCGCACTTATGGCGGAAATCAATGCGCAATAAACCCTCAACAGTCTCTGTAAAAACATGTCGCACTTTCGTTATATACCGATTGCCGAAAAGGGGGATCAGCCACATTTTTTTTCTAAGTTCAGTGGACAAATTTAAATTCCCCCGAATATACCACCCACTACGTGCCGCCACAGATCCGATTGACACCGCTCCGTTGACGCATTGAGGTAGAAACACCGAACACTGGCCATTTGGGCACCAGTGCACAGGTTTTTTGACTACGTGACTCGTGCATTGGGTAGTTTCCCGAAGCAGTTTGAAACAGTGGCGTGACGTTTGGGTAGAATGTTTCATCGACACGCAAAGCACCTATTTTCGATTCCAGTTTAATAGTCTTTGCTTCCATCGACAGTTTTCAACCCATGAAAAGCCGCGCACGATGGTGTGGCATTCTGTGCAACACGAGGTCATTCATGGTATTGGCTTATGGTTTCCAAAGCCTTGTTTGATACTAATGGTGTACATCATGTGGCACATACTTACATACTATGGTGTTAAGCGGGTATGCGTTGCAGCTGATTGTTGGAAATGATTTCGAGATGTAAACGAAAGGGAAGTCATGTAAGTCGTGTGATAAACCGCAAATCGCGTTCGTTATGCGCTCATATTTTCCTATGCCAAATTGAGTATCCCCCTTGACAAGCAGACGACCGCAACAACGCCAAGACGTGGGAGTCTGGACAGATAGATAGATATATAGATAGATAGATAGATAGATAGATAGATAGATAGATAGATAGATGGATAACAGTCAAAGTGCATTTAGTTCACGTATAACGCTCCGCATTTATTTTTATGTAGCGTGAATGCGACACCAGTTTGAGCTTGCAAAATATGTCCAGCCGATGCATCTCGTTGTCAGGACGACGCGATGTCAGGCCGACATGATGGTCGTTATATTTTGCAACTTTGTGGTGTGCGATTTGCAGAACTTGAAGAAGGCCATTAAAACATCGACAAAGGAGGAAAATATTTTCAGGGGCGGAGGCAGAAACAGCGCACAGAGGTGGTTTTAATGTACCAACTTGCCCAACACGTTATACTTTTGAAAAATTCGCAGACCTTTCCAGACCTGTGAAACGTGGCATATGGTGGGCTTGGCCAAAGACGTGCGCATGGGGCCGGGGGATTGCCGCCTTCTCTTGTCACCTAAGAGGGGGGCGCAGTCAGCCCCATACAGTGACAGACTAAACAGGGGGGAGCGAAATCAGCCCCATACACTGATATAATAGGGAGGGGGCGCGTTGTGGCGAATCTTAGCTCCCCTGAAGGGGAGCCGTGCCAGCGCCTATGGGCGTGGCATATCGACAATTGCTGCTCTGAATCAAACGAAAGGGAAATCAATACGTCAGGGTATAATGGCAAAACGTCGGCATTGACAGGCAACAAACCAAAACATAGTGAGTTGTGCTCGAAACCGACGTATAACGAGATGCATGCTTTGGTTTCTACTCACGAAGCACACCGGTGTTACACGCACTAAGTAGATGCCTTGCCTAGCAACGATTTCATGGAGCACGGTGGGACTAATGAAAATTGTAACGATTGCGATACGCTCTATAGATGCTCTGCTTTTGCTGGAATTAGTGTGCGAACGTAAGAAATATGCGCGCCTAAATTCGGCAAACACCGCCTCATGAGAACCTCGCTGACAGCGCGCCTTGGGAGGCGCCACATGGCCCACGAGGCCTCGTATGCCGATCGCATTCTAGCTCAGATAGTGGCAATGCATTTGACGAATTTGCGTGGCACGACGCTTGTTCAAGAACCCATTTGCGACAGGTCTGACAAGATGTCGTACCTGCTCTCGGCCAAAACATTTTTCTACCAGTGATAAATGTTTACAAAGACACATTACTGTTTATAAGCAAGTCGGCTTGTATATAACATCTGCTTGATTACCATAAGTTCATTGGGGCTGCTGATTATCGTGATAACTCCCTCGGCTTACAAGATTGCACTGTATATTTCCGGACTTAACGCTATCTCAGATTAGTTACGAAATCAAGTTCATTTACTTGTCATTTATTTGTGGCTGTCAAAGCTTGAATTGTCGAACTCGACAGGTGGCTTCACAGCACATTATACTCTACTACATTTCTTTATGGCAGGTTCTGAAAAGGAGCACTTTGTCAAACGTTTTATGTGTGTATGACACAATCTCAACTGTATGCAGTTATGCCAAAATAATACATACTTTCGGAATTTATTTTCACGAAAGCGAAGAACAAGAGCGTCACGCCTCCTGAAAAACATTATCAACAATTTTCAGCTGCGAACAGGTTCTCAGCAGCTATCGATGACGGCGTTGCACTTCCTGAAGTCGGCTTGACGGCGTCCCTTCGGATGAAACACTGCACTTTCCATAGTCTCGCCGATAATGCAGGGATGCCATTCTATCTCCTGCATTCAACAAAGGAACTTGTTTAAATTATATGTGAGCATGGTCCTACATAGTTCACAAGAGTCGCTCAAAAAGCTTGGTTCATTCTTTAAAAGTTTCTTCTTTTTTTTTCTGACATTCAGCAATTACGTGCATCCACAGAATTTTTTTCTAGCGATCAATTTCAGAAGTACGAAAACTTTCAAAGCACTCTGGTTGCTCGTCACTGAACGCATCGAACTCCACTCCTGTCGCTATGTTCGCAGCGTACATAGCGACAGGAGTGGATATGGCAATAAGGTAACCATGGACGCCGCCAGGGAGGCAAAGGAGGGTACAACCTTTTCCAATATGACTCGATTATGGTTGCATATAAATAACACGCACATATAAAACACACACACTAATGAAAGATATTATATACATAAAAGGAGATGTGCATAAATAGGGGCTCATTTTTATTATAAGACACGATAAATATCAGATCTAACAAAATCATGCGAAGGAGAGCACAGGGAATGGTATTTATTTATTTCAGCATACCGATCAACCTCACGGCGTCACAGGTGTGGATTACAGTTGTTATGTCATAAAAAGCTAATGTAAACAACATTTGAATAACAATAATACGAAATGTCAAAACACAATATTCGGGAAGTACAACACAAAAATGCAATGTATAGCAATACATTGTACTTCAATGCAGCTATGAGCTTACTTGCAATGTTCACAATTACATAGCTGGAGATACTACTAGAGATAGCAGAGGTTATACACCACCTGACTGAGAAAGGGCACCAAATTACATTTCAGTGGTTGCCCAGTCACAGCGGAATCATCGGCAATGAACAGGCCGATCAAACTGCCAGCTCAGCTCACACAGAAGATCATGAACTGCGACTACCACTTTCTAGGACAGATGCTGCACGAAAGCTCCGCAGGCTTGCTCGCCAGCAAACCACATCACATTGGAATCAGCCACACTTCAAGCATGCCCGACTGTACTCGCTTGACCCTACGCTAATTCTTCAAGTCCCGTCGAGGCTTTGCCGAGCAGACCAGACCCTGTTATGTAGGCTGTGGTTGGGCGTTGCGTTTACCAACGCCTACGCTTTCTGCATTGGGATGGCCGACACCGCAGCCTGTGGCCACTGTGGCAAAGAGGAAACAATCAAACATATTCTTCGTGACTGCCTAGCGTATAGTAAACAACGACTATGCCTTCGCAAGGAACTCAACAAATTAGATGACGAACCTCTGTCGGAGCAGGGAATTCTGCAGTATCGTCAGGATGCCACTTCACAGAAGAGGGCCCTGAAAGCGCTACTGCACTTTTTGCGATCGACCAGTCTAACTGAACGGTTGTAGCTAAGACGCCCTTCCTGTGTGCGTATTCGTTTTTTTTTATGAGTGCGCGTGCGTTTTTTTTCTCTTTCTACCCCCTCTTTCTTGCCCCCACTTCCCCGCCCCCAGCGCTGGGTAGCAAGCCAGATGCCAATGTCTGGTTAACCTCCCGGCCTTTCCTTTCTTACTCTCTCTCTCTCTCTACATAGCTGGAGTTATAACACATCAAAGGCAGCTTATAAAAGTCCACCATCAATTGTTCAGCTCAAGCCGAGCTAAATATTGTTTACGGCCGTCTTCGAATGAAAAAGAGTTTAAACAGTATTATAGAAGAGCAATAATGTATATAAACAATACATTTGAACTAAATTGATTTGATTTTTGGGGTTTAACGTCCCAAAACCACCATATGATATTGAAACGCCGTAGGGGAGGGCTCCGAAAATTTTGGCCACCTGGGGTTCTTTAACGTGCACGCAAATCTGAGCACACGGGCCTACAACGTTTCCGCCTCCATCGGAAATGCATCCGCCACAGCCGGGGTTCGATACCGCGACGTGCGGGTCGGTATTGTTAATATGAAGAAAAAAAGTGGATAAGAAGATAACTTGCCATGGGAATATATATATGGCAGACATGGTGGTTGAGTGGCCATAGCGTTGCATATAGTCCAGTAGATCCTCCGTGAGCGGTCACAACGCGATTTATTTCGACGTTTCGGCCTAGAGTCTGGCCTTCATCAGGATGAAGGCCAGACTCTAGGCCGAAACGTCGAACTAAATCGCGTTGTGACCGCTCACGCAGGATATACTGGACTATATATATATATATATATATATATATATATATATATGTATATATATATATATATATATATAGTCCAGTATATCCTGCGTGAGCGGTCACATTTATTCACCCACTTTTTTTTATTTACATTAAATTGGTTCTAATACCTTCCCCTGTACATTCCTTGGCATTACTGTCTGTTAGATCTCAATAATATTGTGTCAAAACACGGAAAAACGAGCCCTTTGGTATACACTTCTTTCCCTTATATAAATAAATAAATAAATAAATAAATAAATAAATATATATATATATATATATATATATATATATATATCCCGCATGAAAATGACAACGTCCTGTACGTGTACTGTATGGTTCCTTGAGGCGACATGAGCACGCAACCTGTATGTCTCCCAAATGTCGCGATCGCGATTAGGCCGCCGCTTCTATTTCGCCTCAAGGCGTCCTCTTGTATGTTTCCCATCTGTGACCATCCTGTATGTCTCCCAAATGTCGCGATTTGTCCACCGCTTTTATGTCGCCTCAAAGTGTCCGTCCTCTATGTTTCCCGTTTGTGACCATTCTGTATGTCTCCCAGCTGTCATGATTTGGCCGCCGCTTTTATGTCGCCTCTAAGTCTCCGTCCTGGATGTGTCCTGTAAGTAGTCACCATTTATGCAGACCAGAAATTAGCCCCATTGCATTGTCCACATGGTGCGGCATAATACGGCTGCTTTAAATGAAATGTACATGGACATGTATACGAAACTCTGTAAAATTATTGATTTATTATCGTTTACACTACAGTTTAGAGCATTTTAGAGATAGTATTCAAACAGGTAATGTACATTTGTAGGCAGCTGAAAAAAGAGAAGATTAACGGATCAGCCCTAATTTCATGAAGCTTCAGCACATCATTAACATTTTAAAGGTTTTAATTTTTCAGCATCTTTCTAGATAATAGATACTACATTCATTTCTCAAAAACACACTCTTCCCAACGGTAACTTCTGATCACAAGGCAAATTTCAAGGCATTCAAGGCATTCAAAACACTATGGGCTACTTTGATAGGCTCTGCACACCCAAATTTGCTATTTCATGTACAATATGCAAAGTGTATCACAGGGACTCGTTGGGCTTTACAGGCTAATAACAAATGTATCCAGCCTTACGGACTATAAAAGAAGGAACAATCATATAACTTCACAACTAACTCACAATACATGCGACAGTCATTAAATATTGCAAAAAATCAGGAATGTGATAAACAACATCATCACACACTACCCAGAGCTGCTGAAGAACACGCGCATGCTAAAATAATTACATATTGCAGTAAATTAGGAATGCGACGAACACAACATCAAAGCACTAGCAGAGATGCTTGGTTGGCACAGACCACTCTACTTAGCCTGCATCATTGGAAGCAAGACTACAGCCCACAACAAGTATACTGTTCACGTAACCCTCGACTGCAGAACTGAAGGCCGCAGAGTTAACCCTGGCTATGGCCGCAATTTCGATCAAAGAAGAAATAATTGAGACCTGTCTGCTTAGACTTGGGTGTATTTTAAAAAAACCCCAGGTGGTCAAAATTTCTGAAGCCCTTCACTATGGCGTCCCTGGTAATTAAGACCGGAACTTTAGGCCAGCTGCCTATTTTACTGGAGTCCGTTTTGAGCCTCTTCCACATATAAACACGAACTAAGAGATGGGAAACAATTTAATTACTTATATATTGTGCCTATAAGTGCCTGATTCAAGCTTCGTGCCAATATGAGCTTTTCAGTGCCAAAAATTTGTTTCCCCTGTTCATCGCGTAAATGTTTGCTTAAATGAGCTCTTCATATGCAAGAAAACAAGAAGCACTTGATGTGCTATAAACGACAACATAGAGCGCTAGATTTTTTTCGTTGATGGTTTTAACTACCGGTAAAGTGCAATTATGGTTCGACGTAGGGTCGACGCGCGCATACACTGTGTTACATTAGCGAAAACAGATCATAAGTCAACGCACTGCCACTGCCAACATATATTTAGACTCGGCAAATGTGCTTAGACGCATGTGAAGTTTGCCAACGCTCAGATAATATCACTCTTTAAACGCGCATTTACATGAGCGGGGCTTGTACTCCAGTGAGGCAGAGCGAGGCTAGCCACTATAGTGCTAGCAGGCCCCCATAATATTTCCATCGCTTGGTTTGAGAGTAGTGCGGCACGGCTGCTTGAGCGTGGCTAGAGTGTACTGTAGTGAAGCGAGGAGAGGCTAACGCTAGTGTATCCACTGTTCCTTAAAAATCCCAGTCGCTAGGTGCCAGGGTAGTGCAGCTCGGCGGTTGCGTTTGGGAGGCTACAGTACAGTGTACCTAGAACGTACACTAATCAGCCGAAATTAATCTAGCCTAGCGCTGCCGACTACAGCCTACACATAAGTTTTGTTGGCATTTAAGTTTTTCAAAACGGCAGCTGTCAGAAGTCTGCCAAGCAATGCGGAATAAAGAGAAGCCGTAAAATGACCTTCTCAGGCAAAGGACCAGTGGATCATAGCGCTACTTCGTCAATCGAGAAACGGTCTAAATGAGAAGCCTGGGAGAAGAAATGGGAAAGATCAACAATATTTTTAAGTTTGATGTCCACTCTGATGCACCCATAGGCATAAAACTTTCAAAATTGGTCATGTAACTGTCAATTTATTGAAACAATCGTTGAATCTGCGCGAATAACGTGTATTTTGTGGTAATTCCACGGGCACGATGATTCAAGTTGTTATTTTTATATTGACATCTGGGAACTCACATACACATATTACATGGAATGCAGCCATATGTGAAAGCTTCACTAATACAAGCCACTATCAAATTTATTGATTACACTGCATGGTAATCCACAATTTATACTTGTTGAGTAACATCATGCAATTAAGGTATGCACTAAGTGGTGGAAGTATGCACCAGGGTGAGGGTCGATATAGAGTTTTAACGCTCAAAGAGAAAGCTTAATACCCCTCCCCCCCCTTTTTTTTCTTTTTTCGAATGTGCAGAAAAGTTTCGCCTCGTCTCCAATAGACTCGCCGCTGACAGGGTTGCCTCAAATCTTGAATCTGCCTTGGAAAGTATCGCAGGTTGTATGTGCTAAAGCAAGTGTCTAAAGTTTCAAGTGGTGCTGATTCAAATACTCTGGACGCAATTAAAGCATTGAAAGTGCTAGGCCACAAGTACGCTTCACTAACTTCAGTGGACGTCAAGCATTCTTTTTCTCATAAAAGCAAAATACTGAATGAGAGGAAGCACAATTCAAGGAAAAAATTTTGAGATGATGGTGGTCTGTCACTGTTTTCATAGCCTTTCTCACAACGTTGAATTACCTCAGCTTTCACCCAAATCTGTTCAAATGGTTGTTCTTCTTACTATTCCTTTTCATGGAAAATATAAATTTAGCTTTTCTAAAGCGCTGAATTCGCCCGCTGTGTTTGTTAGAAGTAGAATATTTGTCTCAGCACGCTACTGAATCAGTGCCTATATATGCCTAAATGATAGTTATTAACACCTATTTATCCCTAAATGGCAGTTTTTAGAGCCTATTATAGACACCTAAAGCATTTTTTTCGGTCTTTACTGATAATCATGTCACGGTTTTACCACAAACTCAGTAAATATTGTTCTAATTACACTTCACAAAGAATAAAGCCAGGAGATATTACTATGTAGTTGCAAGATTAGAAAAATTCACCATTCTCCCCCCCCCCCCTCAATCCTTGGACTCAAGTTACAATATTCCAGAATGACTTCTATCAGTTATTAACAATGTTCACTTAACATTAACAAGGCGTCAATTAAAACATGACATGCAAGTCTGGAGCGCTGCTCACTAAGTAGATCCTGAAAAAAATAAATATGCAATAAAGAGTTTAGTAAGTAGCACTGACACATTCAGAAACGTGCTTTGTAGTTGAACTGAAATGCAGCTCCAAGAACAGAAAAAAACACTTTTCAGATAAGTTGTGTTCAGGCGGACACAAAGAACAAAAATAATGCTGTTAGTTGCCCCATCAACTAAGAATATTGAAATTTTAGTACCTGAAAGAAGTGGGTATGTCTGCATTGAAAAGTTGGAGGCAGGCGTGTTTCTACACAGTCCCACTTGGAAAAATTCTTTGAGCGTGTTTGATATCCCATTCCAAAGCTTAATTTTGCTTTTCACACAAGCAAGGCAGTGAGGATCAGCGAAATATTACTCTCTGGTGGGACAAGCAGCCAGTTCTTGCTTTTGCCAGCAAAAAGTAAAGGGGCAGCCATTATTATAATGTTCGCCCATGCCTTTGACTCATGGTCTGATTAAATTCATCAATCACATCACGAAGTCTGTCCTAGTTCCTACTGTCCTGCAGACATAATAATGCAAGCCGCAAGTAAACTTTCCAGCAGGATATCTGAGCACAAGCATGCTAGAATTCTTACAAGTGAAGTTATGTAGAAATGTGACTCGCTGAAATATTTAACACATACGTTACCGCCTGCGCTTGTCACCAATAGATTCATTAATTAATCTTAATCAACGGCACCGCTGACAATGATAATTATTATCTCACGTTGCGTCCCCTTGGATACATTGCTGTCTGCAAAGATGGCTTTTACACACCTAACACACAGTGCTGACTTATTTTTTAAGAAAAAACAACAGGGTTAATTTTGAACATCCTGAACATGCGTGCTCCTTGAATACAGCTACCAGGTGGTTCTGTGAAGTTCCCTTTTCACAGAAAACAGAAACCAAGTACAGCTGATGTGCACCACCAGCCATGTTTTCCACGAGCCAGCATTGATGACAGGCTAGTCCGGACATTTTCCACACTTTTCGTACGACGAGCATGCATAGGCTGTGATGAAAAAAAAACAATCCAGTAAAATGTGTCTGTTAGTACAGCTTTATTTGGCAGTTTATTTAGAATGATCATTAACAATGTGTCTTGAAAAAGTAGGATGTACAAAAACCGGACATGTTACAAGGAAAACTTCCTCAATGTTTTTGGTGAACACAGCCACGACTGAAAAAAAGTATGCCATTTCCACATTGCAGGTATGTCACAAATATGCTTGAATAGCGCTACTGCATTGTGCGTATACGTGCCAATTTAGTGATATGACAGCACATACAGGACGGTATGCACCTTTATCAAGTATCAATTGCAGGTAACAGATAAAATTACATTCTGAATTTTATTTTGAACACAGCTGATGTAGCTTTCTTCTGGCGGCTTACATTGTGATAATTATACTTTCATTATCAGAAATTGGTTTCATTAAATTACTATTGTTTGCTGCTAAATAATGGCCATAAGTTTCAATAATTCTGGTTGGCTAAGCAGGCAGTACCCCTCACATACCTCTCATCACAGGCTGTGTTATGAATGTATGAAAAAAATGTGGCAATGCTAAGGCATACAAGGCATTCACATTGAACTACATACCATTCCAACAAAGCAAGCAAGCTTCTGCAACAATCTCCAGTAACCAGAATCCTGAAAGCTATTGGCCGGGATTTAGCAATACACAATAAATATTATATGAGACTGATTTCCAACGTATATTTTCTTCTATGCAAACAGCTTAGGAACATTCAGTCTATATTCATGATTCTCAAATAAATACAATGTCCAATTTACATCTTAACAGCCACACGTGCATGCCTTATGCATGCATACGAGTTTTGAGTGATAAATAAAAATTTCATTTCTGCAAGCACCAGACATCTCTTCTACAACTGTAGCGCATGGCTAGAGAATTTACTTAAGCTTGTCATCTGTTGGGAAAGCAATTGAAACAACACGCTGGCCCTGATTGAAAGCAAATAAAAGCACAGCGTTTTGGCCTCTGTACAGGAGCCTTGCTCACAAGTGACAAATGTGCTTTTATTGTGGTCAGTGTGTGGTTTTCAATTCTTTTCATGTCTGTTCTTGACCAGATGAGTTTCAGCTAGTCATCTATTACGAAATTTCATTGGAGGTGGTGGTCTAAACTGTTCTTGTTGTTTGTACATGTAAACGTGTTTAGCAACGTTTGAACACAAAGGTCGGGCGAGGCGCACACAAAATTTAATGAACCAAACAAAAGAACGAAATCCATGCATAGTGGAAACAAGCTGAATAAAATCAAATGTGCTCAATCGCAAGGAATAATGATGGAATTAGGCCTCACACATTTAAGATACAGTGATTCGGCCACAACTAGCCATCAAAGATTTGCTCGATAATGCAGTTAAATTTTAACGAACGGCTCACAATTCACAAGTTCTGGCCGGAATCGGCAACCTATGTTGCGGGTGTATGCTGTAAACTTGAATTTGACTAAACGGGTAGCATGATGCAAGCATTGCGAGCCCTGTTTAAGACAAATCAACATGCTGCACGCGACACAACTCGAATAACGCGGTAGTTCAAAGATGCGTGCCGGTATGGATGCATGCACCTGCATACGTTCAGCTACCCGCCAGAATTCGTGATAGTAGTTAAAAAAGTACGTACAGCATATGAAACTGTCTCATACAGGTTCACTTCTATAGCACAAAATATGAACAGGCGTGCAAAAAAAAAAAACAGATCGAAGCAAACCGCCCTAGACGAGATCAATGCTTATAGCTAACAAACGCCATCTTTACCCAAGAATTATTTAACCAAGATAGTAGCACATCGCGCACAAGCCCTCTTCCAACACCACTGCCAACAGAGGCGGGCGCCGCCATTAACTCTGCTCAAATCTGCGGCCGAATTGCCGCTGTGCACATATAAACACTGAACCATGCTTCAATCAAAAGAAAAAGCTCGCCCGTCCTTCCCTTCTAACAAATTTACCTTCGTCCTGATGACACGATACACACAAACAGGTTCGCTACGTTAACAAACTTCCCTTATCGTCCACATGTTACGAAAAGCGTAGCACTAACAAAGCACTGACAGCAGGAATGTGGTAAAGTGGTGAGCACTGTTAGGGTGAACACGCGAGCGCGTGGCCGACGGCACTATCAGCGCCACGTAACAGCCATCGTTGGAAACATTGCACATGCGCAGCATGTGCTTTGCGAAACACTATTTCCACCACGTGCATCGCGTCATCGATACGCTTGTTCGTCGTCTGCTAGCCGCATTTTTTGCTCGCTGAGCTGATACCTTCCGCATTTCAAGGTTTTGATTGATATGTGGGGTTTAACGTCCCAAAACCACTATATGATTATGAGAGACGCCGTAGTGAAGGGCTCCGGAAATTTAGACCACCTGGGGTTCTTTAACGTGCACCCAAATCTGAGCACACGGGCCTACAACTTTTCCGCCTCCATCGGAAATGCAGCTGCCGCAGCCGGGATTCGAACCCGCGCCCTGCGGGTCAGCAGCCGAGTACCTTAGCCACTAGACCACCGCGGCGGGGCGCATTTCAAGGTCCATTTGGATTGAAGATTGGCGCGTGAAGGAAAAAAGTGAGTGTAAGAGGGATAATAATTAAACTTTTTATTCAAGAAAATTGCACTTTTGCAATTGAAGTTAAACAAGACCAAGAGAACAAATATTAAAACATGAGCAAATATAATAGCGAGTCGTGTGACCACTTACAGCAATGACTGCAGCTATTCTGGACGGTAACGAATCGTAAAGTGATCGAACCTATTCCCGATGGGCTTTCAGTCTTTCCCACTCATTGCTGACTTGCGCCCACAACTGGTCCGAAGTCGCGGAATAAAGGGGCTTCCTTGCCAGAGAAGCTTTCAGACGGCCCCACACGTTTTCTATTCCATTCAGGTGCGCTCCTTTCGGAGGCCATTCCAGTAGCTACATGTGCTGCTACGCTTGGAACTCCTTGACAGCCCACGCCACGTGTAACGGTGACCGGTCCTGTTGGAACAGGTAATCAGGTCTGGGAATAAACTGCTCGCATATTGCAACAGCGCATTGTTCAAAATGTTGCAGAATTGTTCCGACGATAAGTGTCCACGTATACGTTGCAGGGACCCTAAACCATATCTCGAAAGAGCACCCCACACGCTCACACTCAATCTCCCACTGGCAGAAACACCTTGCGCGTTGTGTGGGTCGTTCCTGCGTGACATTTTGACGTTAACTAAAACAATTGCTTTTCAAAGCAGGAAGTTTGCCTCACCATGTGCCTGGAAGTCTCCAAACACGCAAAATTTGGTCTTGTCGCGTCGAAAACGTCGACTCATCCACAAAAATTACGCGACCCAACTCTTCTGATGTCCATGCTTCGTGCAACTCTGCGAACTGCTGTCGTGCGTCCTTGCGTGCCGCGTTAGTAGTGGCTTCTGCGCTGCGACGCGACTGCAAAGGCCCACAGTACGCAGACAAGGTCGGACAGGGGTGTCCGAAACGTCCAAATCCAAGTCCTCGCGTATTGCAGGGGCGGGCAAGAAAGGGTTACGAACATCTGCAACTATGAGGGCGTCTTTATTGTCTGTGGTAGCTTTAGGGTGGGGCGCGCGGGGTGCATCCTGAATGCGACCTTCATACTTGTAGGCTTGAATTATCCTGTTCACAGTCTTCAGGGGCATATTAGCAAAGGCGCCAATATAACCCTGGGAATAACCTTTCAGGGAAAGAGCGACAATTGAGCGCCGGTCATCATCAAGAACCCTAGCCATAACACGATCTGGCGACAAAATGAACGGCTGCAAAAGAAGTTTGGTTGTTTTATATACAGCGTTGCATGCACAACAACTTTGAAGGGAACAAATAGACATGCCCCCATAGATATACAAGTTTTTTGTCGTGTTCTGTTCAAGCACAGATGTAAAGAAATCTTAAAATGCAGGATGCATTGGCTTAGAAAACAAAAATGTGGCTTAGCAGACGACGAACAAGTGCATTCATGGCGCTATGCGCACGGTGGAACAATAATTTCGCAGAAGGCGTGATACGAATGCGCAATGTTTCCAGTGATGACCGTAACAGGGCGCTGACAGTGCCGTCGGCCACGCGCTCGCGTGTTCACCCTAACAGTGCTCACCGCTCTACATACCAAGCGAGTGCTCCACATTACGACGCCACACGTCCTCGCTTGAGTATAGCTCATCTTTGTGATAAGCAGCATCAGCAGAACACAAAAAACAAACATGTAGCGCAAGCACACCTCAAAACACGGCAAAAATCAAACGAAAACCAAGCCCTGCGAGCCGCGACAAGGCCCCCACTTGCAAAAGTATAGTTGATAGAAAGGTTAACCTGATGTCGTGAACGGGCGCCTTCCCAAGCGGCGAAGAAACCGAATTCTATGCACCGCGATGCGGCGCTGCCTGTTGCTGGTGCGCTGTTGAGGGACGGGGGAGGTTGATGACGGGCTGCAGCTGGTGGCAGTAAAACTGCGTCCCTGTCACATAACTCCTTCCCGAAACACTCATTTCAACCGTAGATATTATCACTAATTATCTTTTCGGCAGGAATAGAAGGAAATAAATATAATTTTTACCATTTATATAGCCTGCTACAGACGCACAACCTAGCGTACACACAATTTAACTGTCTTAGCAAATTATCTTCCTAAATAAGCTATATTTTACCTGTGTTTGCGCCCCCCCCCCCAAATCAAAGTGGATGCTTCAGCTGACAAAGGCTGGAATGAAATGGTCAGCAAGTAACTGCCAGACGGATTAAGTACCAACAAAAAAATATGTATATGCAAGAGACCGCGCGCCTGTTTTTTTCATTTCCTACTTAGAGCTGTCTGTACCAATTGTTAATTTAGAAAATTTACCTGCTTTATTGTGCTTTTCTACACACGCACAACGCAGGTGCGAAAATTCCTTGAAAATGAGCGTGTCGATTGCTTTGAAGACCAATATGTCTAATTTAGAGCGTACGTTGAAGGGGAGTGGAAAAGCCATCGTCACTAGTTGGAAAGGGGAGGGGGGTCCTGTTAGAGTTCGGCACTGGAACTTCGGTGATTGCGCCAATTTATTTCTGAGCTGCGTCTTGCTTGGTTCGTACTATGCCCGCGTGCAACTGCGAATCTGTCTAGCCGCTAAAACGTACCATATGGCTAAAAAGAAAAAGAGAACTTCTTTCGTGCCGTTATGAAGAGGCGGATACAAGTCCTGCAGAGAAAAGGTATCCTTAATCTGCGATTCTACGGGCCCAGTACGGCTGCAAGGGTGGGCAAGAAACATCAAGAGAAAAGACAAAGAGCTTTGCGAAACGTGTGCGGTGTGTACGCGACATTTTGATGACTGCTACGTCAACGTACGTTCAAGCACGTGATCAACGGCGAGGTTGTAGAAATTGATCACGAATGACCAGCACTTGGATTTTTCTTCGAGCTTGTAAACTCGAACCGATTAGTTGCATGCACTGCACGTAAGTGGTGGCTCGTTGGGGACATGATAAAGTTTTATGCACTCACCAGGCTGCATCTTTTTCCTAGTCACTGAACATATAACGTGGCCTGAAAACGGGACAAACAAAAACACCTTAAAATGCAGCGGTGCCAGTAACCACAGTTTAAACCTCATGCAAGAATACCAATTTTTTTTCTAAGTGTCATTGCAAATAGGGGCACTGAGAAATCGAAGATTGCATCCACCTGTCGCTTGTTTTTTTTTCCTTCTTCATGGTAATGTAGATACATTCGGTTAATCGCAGCTTCCTGATATATGTTCAAAATATATTAACTCCTCATTTGTGCATGACCTTCAATTTATCGGGGGCTGATGCTCATTTTTAATTAATTATTTATGATATAATGTTTATTTCATTGAGATATACCTGTCTTTCTTTTTCACTGTTCACCTACATGATGCATCAAAGCACTTGTCTTTGGGTCTTTTTATATGGTTGTATTTTTTATGTAAGCGCTGTAAATATAAAAGGATATTGATGTATTTATACTCAAACGCTACTGTGTGCGAAAGAATGATGATGAACTGGGAGTGAAGCCCTGAATCTCTTACATCTTCGTTTTGTAGGCGCTATATATTCCGCTTGTATGTGCTGTTGAGATAAAAATAACCTGGCAGCATACTCCGAAAATCTGTTTTTTTCCTTGTTTACATTTTATCGGTACCCTGTGTGACGAGAACGGCCAGTTCGTACAGTTACCACAAAAATTCGCTACAACGAGAAACAGCTGAGAGCGCGGACTCGGAAACGTTAATACCGCGTGCCAGCGAGTGGTCGCGTCCTCTGGCTGCTGTATTGTAAAATTTTTCAGCTTTTCCGCCTCGTTCACGACTCAGAAGTGTGGCAGCTTGGGCTAGTTGGTATGACATAACGATAGTACAGAACAACGACAAAGAGACAAGAGACGTGTCGTTCGTGTCTCTTTGTCGTTATTCTGTTTTCGCGTTGTAACTATCGTCGTTCACGACACTAGGAAAACCTCTCGAGGCACTATAGCCAAAAGTATCTATAAATGTTTACTATAGCACAAGTATCAAAATTACAGACGCGCAGACGTAGATCGAATTTGCTTACTAAAAAAAACTTTATCATTACATTTAAATATAAACAACATACGTAAATATATCTCACGCAAATACTTAGAGCGCAAAATATTTTTTTTCAATTTTAGGGAAAAAAAGAAAAAGTTAAGGAAAAAGTTAAACGTTCGCAGGTGAACGCAAAAGTGAAACCAAAAATGGTGAACGCAAAAAGCAAAAAAAAAAGAACAGCAGCGGTCATATTCACCACAAAACACTCTTGTCTTTTGAATCAAAATTATACAATTGGGGATGCAGACATGTACACGCGAGATTTTATTGCAATGATTGATGGCCCTTATGCATAGGTTCTTCTACATAGGGGGGGGGGGCGGTGGCCGCTTTCCGCTTTCCCCTTTGTCCCTGAAGAGGGGGGGGGCAAAATCAGCCTATACATAGAGAAATAGGGAGAGCCTGGGCCCAGCGACCCGAGGGGGAAGAAGAAATCTCCTCAATATTGACTTCGCCCCCCCCTAAGAGATGTCAAACTAAATAGACAGCAAATACAAATTTTATGCGTGGGATGCGCACGTGTCTGCCACGTTTCATCACAATATATATATATATATATATATTAGTATATATATATATATGTGGTTGTATGTGTGTGTGGCGTGCGTGTCATAACGGGACAGGTGGGGGGGGGGATTTTGCACAGTCACTCACCCCTCTGGCCAGGGCACTGGTAAGAACTGTTACTGTACTATCACTTCTTAACATGTGAACTAAGGTGTACTTGCAGGTAACATATAGCTCACTGCAGTAAACATAGAGGACACATCCCAGATGTAACAAGAAGGAATCCTTTCACAGGAAGACGAAGGAGTTCGTATATATGATGTGTGTTTGTGTGTTTGTGTGATACCCAAGAAACAACTTGAAAGTTATAGTCTTAAGTTTCTTAGCAAATGGTATTGCGCAGGTGATTTCAACGATAGATTGGGGCAGGCCCACCCACAGTGCCGATGAATGGCAGAAAAAGGATGCCGAAAATGTGCTAGTGCGGGTGGCTTCTTTGTAAGTGATGCCCAACACAAAGGGAAATGTGCCGGGGTGTAACCAAGATATGTGGTGCATGATGATGCAAGCTGTAAAGTAACTTAATTGCGAAAAGGAGCTTATTAATCAGTACGGCACCAGTATCACAATGATTCTAAGCCAGATTATGTCTTCAGTAGGGATACGCTGGTGTGATAACAGTACGAAGAATGAGTAAATCTGTCCGCACAATTTTAAATTGATGCGAATGCACTTATAAGGTATGCTTCATATAGGGACCATATCAAGGATGCGTAGTCACGAGAAGGTGCATGACGTAAATGGTGCTTTCAGAATACCAATTTTTGGTTAGCTGAGACAGTAATGCGCGACCCATGAACCGACCAGTCTAAATGACGAATGGGTGACACCAAGCTACCTAAATGGATCTATTTTCCACACAAAGTGTTTTATGCCGGGTTCCTCCAAGACTTCGATGACATGTTTTTGTCACGAAAATGACACCCAAACATACAAACTCTCAGAAGGCAAAGAAAAGTGTACCGTGTAAGAGAGTCGAACCCAGAGACTCGAATCCGCACAGCAGATTCACGGCACGCTATCCACTGAGGCACCATCACTTCTTTACTTTCTCTAATGCCTATGTGCAGACGCCATTCACAAACAAATATGCACCAAAGGAACTCTGAAGCTTTTTACTGCGCCACCATCACATAGTTTGTACTCTTTAAAAAATCCGCCTTTTACACCAACCACGCTACTCTCATAGCGTTCTTGGTAAAGTGCAGTAACGCATAAACACCATGGCATCTGCGATTACTTTCTTCTATAAGTTGTTTCGAAGCGTTCGTCCCATTCTGCGTATTTACAATAGCAAAAGTGCAATTTCGTCAGACATACCCCAGGTGGCGACCATACCACGAGCGTCGGCGTCACTCATAGCATCTCTCCTTATCAAACACAATTGTGCAAACTCTGGAACGCGCCTGTTTACTTGGATAGCCTGGATGTAGCTACACGTTACGCACTTATGCTCTGACTGAAAAAAAAAATGCACTACAGTTGCTGCGATGAACGAACTTGAGGAGGAGAGAAGAAATGAAGTGGACAGTACAAGCACAGACTATCAAATGAGGTTTATTGAAGGAACTTGGAAGAAAGAAGATTTCCAGGGAAGAGAAAAATCGGTTTACAAAGAGGGTGGGGTGCGGCAATCTTCCTCCACTGCCTTCAGATGCAACACGTGGCACGGTTACGATTACCACATGTGGTGCTGATTCAAAGTTCTTATCCTAGTGTATTGATTAAATTGCTAGCCTATTTCTTACTTATAATGAATTCGATTTCCGTGGGGGTTAGTGAAATAGAGCTGGAGCTGACGCATGCGCTTACTTGGTATGATATGGGAAAAGCTTCCCAAATTTCGCGAATAGTCTTATTTTTTATTTGGTCAGAATTGTAGTTTTTTCTATCATTGGTCTGCACGCACACTCACTGCAGTGCATGAAAAGGTTGCCTGTGATCACTGTCGGCTGGCATGTAAAGTGATGCTTCTTGAGCCGCTCGTTGATGTATTTTCTCGCTACATCTTAGTGCACCTTAGAAGTGTGGCAGCTTGGGCTAGTTGGTATGGCATGACGATAGTTATTGCGCGAGAACAAAACGACGACACAGAGACACGTGTCTTTCGTGTCCTTCTTGTCTCTGTGTCGTCGTTTTGTTCTCGCGCAATAACTATCGTCTTAGTGCACCCTCCAGCCAAATCTTAGTGCCACATGTAAGTGGTGTAGAGTATGCGATGCCTCCTTTACATTCAATTTATCTTATAGCATGACGTGCTCGCATTCTTATTTCTTCGCATCGGGGTTTACACTTTTGTACTTTAATTTCAAGTATACAGGAGCTTAGAAGACTACATTAGGCTCATGCCGGCAGCTCCTTGAATTTATTGGGTGCTTTGTGGATGTATGGGACTCGTTTTTTGTCATGCTTGGCGGGTTCTGTGTTTTTCTTTGGTTTCATCTCTTTTAGAAAGTTTTCCCCAACTAATACCAGCAGGACGTCTCGGTATCCACTTTCTCGTAGTGATGTGCACGCAGGGTAAATCTGTCATCTCATCTGTGTGTGCAGGAACTTCCAACTGACTGCTTTATGCTTGCGTAAGCAATGGTTTTCTTTACTAGCTTCCTGTGCGCAGACATCAAGGTGAAGGTGGTTAACGTAAAAAAAAATTGGTTCCAAATCTGCATGTTACACCGCACATATTGTCGAAAGACGATAGTCTTGCGTCTTAAGAAAGTGGCCAAATGTTTATTTGATGGTCTGCGCAAGAAAATTGGTGAATGGTATTCTGCAGGCGCTGCGTTAGAGTGCCTCGAGCATGTAGCGAAGGCGAACGTGCACATCGAGGCACGTTAGACACAAGTGCCATCTGGCACTTGTGTCTAACTTCGAAAACGAAGGCGTGCAGCCCCCAGAGATAGATGCGCTCCAGTCGTCTCGGAGGTGATAAGGTGTAGAACGCAAAGCGACGGACAGATTCCACCACCGTGACGTTGTAGCAAAGCAATGGAAACACCTTTTTAAGCATTGCGTTGCACTGTCAGCGCAGCGCGATTAAACGCTACGTTGCTTAGAGTTACTTGTATGTGCGTATTCTAGTATAAAGGCAGACATACAAAACATCGAAGTGTTGTTGTAGTGCCTCAGATATGCGCAATAATGGCTTTTTATTTGACAATCGCACAACATTGAACGCTAAACCTTGAGCAATATTGGTAGGCGCTGCGGATGGAGTTGGTCGTTTGGTGCCGTTTGAGGTATCGTTGGGGCGGACAAACAGACAATTGTACAGACAGACAGACAGACAGACAGACAGACAGACAGACAGACAGACAGACAGACAGACAGACAGACAGACAGACAGACAGACCTAAATTTTTTCCGTCGAAGGTACCAAAGAAAGAATATCGTCTTTAATGTAAAAACTAGGATACACAGGACACTTTCTTGTGGGACGCCAGACATTAAGGGTAGAGGAGCGGATGCATAAATATCGACTTGAACTGAGTGATACCACTTGGAGAGAAATGCAGAAATCCCGGTTAGAATTTTGTAGGGCCGGTTTGAACGGGTTAGTTTTAATAATAGCAGTTTATGAAGTAGCTTCTAAAATGCTTTTGAATAATTGAAAAAAAGCGTCAGCTTGCGAGTTTCTGTCGATGTTAGTGTGCAAGTCATGGGTGTAGATATCAAGTTGCATCTCGCATGATAAGTTTTTGTGAAAGCCATCTTGGGCAGGATGAAAGTAGCTAGTCGTGTCTAGGAAACGCATGCTTTAGGTGTAGATTACGTGCTTCATTGTCTTGCCAAGCGCATGTGTCTGAGCCATTGGTTGGCAGTTAATAGGTAAATTTTTATTTCCTGATCTCTATATCGGAACTACGTGCCCGCTTTTTAGTCGATGGGAATATTGGATTACAATGAGTCAGCGAAGATTAGCTTGAATTAAGATGCGCCACCCCTCAAGAGAAAGGTATATAACAGCTGTATCTTGCCGGTACTTGGAGACTTACAAAGAGGGTTCAGCTTAAATTGAGGACGACGCAGCGAGCAATGAAAAGAAAAATGGTAGATGTAACCTTAAGAGACAAGAAGAGAGCAGAGTGGATTAGGGAACAAACGGGGGTTAAGGATATCATAGCTGAAATCAAGAAGAAAAAATGGACATGGGCCGGGCATGTAGCGTGTAGACAGGATAACCGCTGGTCGTTAAGGGTAACTAACTGAATTTCTAAAGAAGGAAAGCGGGTTAGGGGGAGGCAGAAGGTTAGGTGGGCAGATGAGATTAAGAAGTTTGCGGGTATAAATTGGCAGCAGCAAGCACATGACCGGGTTAACTGGCGGAACATGGGAGCGGCCTTTGTACTGCAGTGGACGTAGTCAGGCTGATGATGATGATGATGATGATGATGATGATGAAGATGCGCACACATGTTTTATATATTTAACAGTTAAGAGTTGATACCGTCAAGCCGGGGTGCTCATGATCGCCATTATGCCATGTTTGGTGAACTCGATGGGTGGCCTGACAGAGGGCAAACGTGCAAGCGGTAACGGACAAAGAGTGGAAGGTTCAGTCGCGAAGATTGATTGATATTTGGGGTTTAACGTACCAAAACTACCATATGTAAATCAGAGACGCCGTAGTGGAGGGCTTCGGAAATTTCGACCACCTGGGGTTCTTTAACGTGCACCCAAATCTGAGCACGCGGGCCTACAACATTTCCGCCTCCATCAGAAATGCAGCCACTGCAGCCGGCATTCAAACCCGCGACCTGTGGGTCAGCAGGCGACTACCTTATCCTCTGAACCGCCGCGGCAGGGCAGTCGTGAAGACGGGTGAAACTGCGAGGCTGAACCCATCGGCACACTTTCGGCCAGTGATTATCAAGCAGTTATATTCTATGATGGCGATGCTATCAGGTTCTTGGGGTTGTTGACTTGCCATATTTTCTAGGGTTTCTTATTTAGTTCACTCAGTAGAGTATCACGGAAGAAAAAGCGTTTTCTACGACAGGTAGTCCTTTTTCTGACTCATATTATGTGCTCCTCGTCACAGTAGAAATATTGTGGGAGTTTGTTATTGACTTCGTCCTCATCATTGCATAATCACATTGGCGATCATCCGCTTGTATTTTTGTCCTCGCCACCTCTGTGTGTCATAATCATTGGCTACGTCTGGGTGCAGGCTCTGCCCGTTCGTTTTCCAAGGTGTTGCCGGGAATTAACACTGTCGCAACCATGACTTCGTAATATGCTACCTTACCTTCCTTCTTGTTTTCAGGGTTTTCATTTCTTTTTTGTAAAGCATGGTGTGTGATGATTTGCCTGGACAGAAATAACAGGTATATGCCTAGAAGAAAGTTCAGTAAGTTTGCTATGTTACATCGATCAATTGTCTTAAAGTGTGTGGCTGTAGAATTTTCAAGAGAAGATAGGGTAGAAAGGGGCAAGCACATTGTTGATCGCGTCGTATTTTTGTATGTTATACGGACGTATTGTTTTATCCTATGATTCTCGTTCCGGAAAGGCAAAAGCGAAAATGGCACAAATAACTTCATGATCTTCCTGAATTTTTTTAGCCTGAGTCAGTGTAGATAAACTAGAAGAATCATTAGTGAAATTAGATCTAGAATTGTGGCAGAGTACTGAGTGACGCGACTACTTTCAGACACAAGCCGAGTTTAGTTAAAGTTCAAGCACGCATCTAGAAAATTATTTGTGGCATAGCGACGACAGTGATTGTGTTGCCAATAATATGAGGCAAATTAAGGTTTCTGATTAACAAAACGTTCGCGTTTGCGTATCAATTTGTTAGGGTGTGTCTGGCACAAATTTCAGTTTGTCAGTAAAATCATTACTTGCTCAAGGGATACAGTAGCGTACACCAAGTAAGGTATCTTGCGGTGTCGAAGGAAAGAATATCCATAATGTGTCAAGGCCCCGTGGGTTAGCAACAACCGAACAGAGTAGCTTACGCTTGGCAGTGATCAACACACCACCATCTCAGCAATGCTAGTGGTCGTTTCGGAATGCAATAAAGCCAGGTAGAGAACCTCCACATTGGAAACACTACCTGTTAGGGATGTCTCTGTAGGTTAGCAACATCCAGATGGTAGAACACTACTAGATATGATGTCACGTTTAGAAAAGAAGCGCTGCATGTTGGTATAAATTGCTGAAAAAGTTAGTGGTAGAGCGAGGCGACGTTGTTGGACGCAAAATTGTTTGACACCGACGTAGGAATTGATATTTGGCTTTTTTTACTTATTTTGTACTTCAGCCGTAGACGTAACTTATTGCACCTATAAATAAGAGACTGATTTGCTCTTCGCATATGCTCATAGCCGTTTACGCTTGTTTTGCGCCAGATGAAAAAAAATTTTCGCCATTTCTATAGTTTGTGCCTTTTATTTGGCCACTATTCGACAAGACTTTCTTTTCTCTTAACGGAAATTTACTTATTATGGGGTGGTTGTGACCATTGCTGTGTCGCTCCTGATGGCAACGTTGAAAGTGAGTGTATGAAGAAAAAAAAGCAATAAATTTTTTCTTGCAGCTGCTGTACATAGTGAGTGTCTTTCTTTTTTCGCCATGCGTGCGAATTCGCAGCATGTTCGCAGCGAAGAACTTGTACACATTTCACGTTTTCATGAAGGCCAAGAATGGTTGCTTGCAAGTTGCTAAAGCTTAAGTGTAGTATAAGAAATCTACAACAATAACACAGCCAAATGCGCATCTAAGCAGCATATATATATATATATATATATATATATATATATATATATATATATATATATATATATATATATATATATATATAGAGAGAGAGAGAGAGAGAGAGAGGGGAGAGAGAAGATACAACTTACTGGATGGCACAGTTAGAAATAAATTTAGGACAAGCACTAAGTTGTGTCTCTTCTCTGCCCAAGTACATTTCGCCTATTGGAATAGCATCTTCAGTACACACACACACACACAGATATATATATATATATATATATATATATATAGATAGTAGAAGAACAGGTCGACAAACATTCGAAAACACAAGTTTTACTAACGTTTTGGCAGGTGGGCCTGCCTTCGTCAGTGTATGGTTACAGATGCCACACAGGGCACATATATAAGCCACTTCTTTGCGTATCACGCGGCTAAGTCATTATCAGTAGTTTAAGAAACAAGATTATATATCACCAAAGGCACGTGGCTATAGTGCATCTACAACTGAAAACGCGTATAACTGTACAATAGTGAATTGGCACGTAATAGATATCCTACAACTTGTGTGCAATGAAACCGGTCTACAAAATAACAAACTGCGTACGCAGTCGCTTACTTGGCCCTAGTGATAATCACAGCCTCAGGACATTCAGTGAGCCTTTAAAGAGAAAAAAAGTTTAGAGGGATAAAAACAAATTCAAAAGAAGGCAGAGTAAAATGAATGCGAGTAAAATGGTGAAGCGACAAAGGCCACGTACATTATGTACGTAATAATAGACAATAAGTCAACATCGTGCAAGGAATATACACTAGTCAGTAAGACAAAACGGTGATTTACTAAAGCATTATGCAAGTAAGCGCACCCGGGCTCTCATTCATGCCGTCAGATAGTGTTTTTTATTTATGATTTAGAAATGAGTCTTTTACTTCGCGTTCATGGTGTGATTTAAAACCTGATTCCAGTATTGTAGCTGTTGTGTTACTAAAATAATGACCTGCCTCGGTGACATGCCTTGAAATCGGTAAGTTAGGAAGGGCATGCACATGAGCTTTATGATTATTGAAATGGCATCGAAAAGCAGTTTCAGTTTGACCTATGTATTGTACATAACAGATTAAGCATTACAGCAAATATACGACATTTGCAGTATCACAAGTAAAATTGCCCTTAATTTTGAACTTGAAGTTCGTCGCAGTACTGGCTGCTAGTGTTTTGGTCATGTGCGCACGCACTTTAAGTGGGGCTTTTTACAAGGATGGCAACCAAGAATCTGGACGTTATTGCTCTGTCTGGTTATAGAGAAGGCTAATAAATCCCGCAAATTTTTGCCTCGTCTGTACAAAACACGTAGTGGTTCTGGAAACGCTTTTGTAAGGCGTTTGCTCCACATAAGTATGTTGTGGGGTTTACGGAGAATAGATGCGACATTAGGTACCGATGCGTTATCAGTTAAAACCAAGTTAACCTGTGATTGACTTTTAGGATTTTCCTTGGTGATGCAGAGTGCTGTACGGTTTTGTGCGTCGGCACACCTCACTGCGTCATAGACTAACTTGGGCGGATATTTCTGTTTAAGCAGTTCAGTGCGTAGTTGGTAACAGTTATTATCAAAGTCAGATCGCTCAGAGCGAATTCGCTTAAAGCGTAAGGCCTGGCTGTAAGGTATGCTGGACTTGCAATGCCTTTTGTGGCTGCTTTGAAAGTGTAAACACCTCTGTTCGTCAGTCAGCTTGCGGTAAAGTTTTGTGCTTAATTTTGCATTATCGAGACATACCGTGACATAGAAATTTTGCATTATCGAGACTTACTGTGACATCGAGAAAGTTAATGGTCTCTGGTGAATATGCATGCGAAAATGATATGGAAGGGTGAGCAGTATTAAAGTACGAAATAAAAGACAAAAGTTCCTCCTCTCCATGCGACCAAATCATGAATATGTCATCAATAAATCTTTTATAATAAAGAGGTTTTAGCGAACGACCCACAAGAATTTGTTCTATAGGGATCTCATAAATATATTCGCGTAGCTTGGCCCGATCTTAGTACCCATAGACGTACCACTTACTTGAACATAATGCACTCCATTGAATTCAAAGTTGTTGTACTGAAGAATCATTTCAAGCAGTATAGCTATAGTCGAGCTATCAATAGACTTGTCGAGAGCGCAGTGATCGTAAGCCTCAACTACGAACCTTATACCATCCAAGTGCAGTATGCTTGTGTAGAGAGACGCAACATCGAGAGTGACAAGGAGAGCGTCGTTAGGTATGATAAGGTTGGTAATATCGGAAAGGAAGTTGTTAGTATCTCGCAGAAATGACTGGAACATAGGGTGTATCTGGTTTATCAGGCTATCTACGTAACACGACAAGTTGTCTGTCAAGGTACCTGTGCCGAAAACAATCGGGCGAGCAGGATTATTGTGTTTATGGATTTTCGGCAATCAACAGAAACTACCAGCTGCCGGACTAAAAGGGATCAGAGAAGCTGCCTTATCATTTAGTTTTTCCTCCTTTATTAGTTTTCTTATTGTGCCGTTTAACGTCGCTTTTTAATCCCCAGTCGGATCGGTCTCGAGTCGATTGTAAAACGACCTATCATCAAGCTGACTGTTCGCTTCAGCGATATATTTGGTCGTGTCCATGACAACGATGGCACCCCCTTTGTCCGCAGGTTTTATTGTGATGTCAGTGCGTTCGCCAAGGTTTGCTATAGCTTCTATTTCTAGGGTCGATAGGTTTCAACGAAAAAACTGGGGTTAATTATAAGTTTGAATAATATCTCGCTGTACTGCTTTAATAAACATGTCCAAGTGTTTGTCACGTTGTGACCCCGGTGTCCAACGTTTAGCCGAGGGTAAAGTGGTAGGATCGTTGGCAAGAGCCGGATGATTGAAGAAATATTTGCGTAGTATTGCCTGCTTTTTGATTTTGTTTTTATCTCTCTAAACTTCTTTTTCTTTTTAAAGGCTTACTGAATGTCCTTAGGCTGCGATTATCCCTAAGAACTTATGACCAAGAGAGCGACTGCGTGCGCAGTTTGTTAGTTTGTAGACCTGTTTCATTGCACACAAGTTGTAGGGTATCTAATACGTGCCAATTCGCAATTGTAGAATGATACGCGTTTTTAGTTGTATATTTTATTTATTCATACTGTTAGCATACATGCCAAAACAGGAGTTGCTCATCTGGACACACAAATTTCAAAAGTCAAGCAAAAGTGGAACATCTCACAATTTGACAAAAAGAAAGCAAAAGCAATGCAAAAAATAAATAAAAATCTAATATTCAATGCGCACCCTGTAGCATAACACGGCAGAACACAGGTGAGCAAGCGAGTGTCTTATCACAGCTCAGTTCAACATTTGTAACGCACATTCGAAATCTTTAACATTGTTACACAGTACAACGACACTCCGTAACTTATTCCACGTGTCAATAGCGGACACAATAAAAGAATTCTTGAACGATTTTGTGTTATGCTTCAGAGGTTTAATGTGTTTGGTGTGCTTTGTCCGCGAATGCGACGTGTCTAGAGTGAAAATTTTTGTTATCTCTGTTTTGTAGATACCGTGGAATATCTGAAAAAAGAATTTCATGCTGTTGATATTCATTCTTTCGTGCAATGTCAGAATATGAGCCCTAGTTCTTAGACTTGTTACGGACCGCGTCCTACGGTAGGAATGAAAAATAAATCTTAAAGCTCTAATTTGAACCTGTTAACATTTAGCGATATTATTTTGCGTATATGGCTTCCATATCGGGCATGCATATTCCAGCAACAGAAGTACTGTGCTTTTATATGCTATAAGTTTTACATCAGGTGTCGCGTCACCAAGCCTCCGACGAAGCATCCAAAGCTTTTTTTGCGATCACAGATATAATCTATATGGCGGTTTCAGTTCAAGCTATCTGTGACGTAAACACCCAGGTATTTATATTCTGACACACGGCAGAGTGGTTCGTCATTTATGACGTAACGAAATAAGAGGCTTGGTTTTTCTTGTAATCGCCATAAAAACTCTTTTGATTGAGTTCAACACCATTTGCCGTTTTTTGCACCAAGAGCCTATCATGCCCAGATGTTCATTAAGCTTTTCCTGGTCGTAGTTCAATTCTGCCTTTGAATAGATGACTGTGTCATCAGCATAGTGCTTAATGAAAACATCGGGCGAAAAGCCGCTGTTCATATCATTAATATATATTAAGAACAGCAGTGGCCCTATGACAGGGCCCTGCGGAACTCCTGAACCTACCAACTGGCTTGTGCTGTTTGTGCCCCTAATGCAAACCACTTGCTCTCTGTTTATCAAATAAGTCGCTATCCAATTTATGAGCTGATCATTTTGCAGGATCGTGCTAAGTTTATGCAGCAATTTCGGATTTGGTATTTTGTCGAATGCTTTTCTGAAATAAAGAAAAATAATGTCGACTTGCCCTCTGTCATATAAAATTTGACTAATGAAATGTGAAACCTTGGTGAGAATTGTCAATGTCGAGAAACCTCGCCTGAAACCATGTTGTTCTTCTGCCATTAGTTTGTGCTCTTCGAGAAATTCTGTTAAGCGCTTAGTGAGTACATGCTCCAGTGTTTTACAGCACGTGCTTGTCAAAGACACAGGCCTTTAGTTGTTTACACAGTCTTTAGCACCTCCTTTATGAATCGGTATAACCTTAGCAGATTTCCAGTCATTAGGAACCTGTCCGTCACGCAAAGATTTGTTAAATATATCAGTGAGATAATAAGAGCACCATTCAGCATACCTTTTTAAAAAGACATTCAGAATGCCATTTCAGCTAGTTGATTTGTTTTCATTAAGTTTCAGAAGAAGGTTACAAATGCCTTCCTGTGTAACGACAATATCAGGGATTGGCGAGGCAGGACAACCTAGGCTAGATTCCGGCAGTATGCCGTCATCATCCGTAAAAACCGATTTGAAATAATCATTAAAAGTATAGGCTAACTGACAACTATCGGTAACAGTGCCGGTTTCTTTATTTAATTACACAGTATTCGAGTTTTCTTTCGATAAATATCGCCAAAGTTTCTGCGGTGCTGTTTTAATAAACTGCGTTAAAGATTCATTCATGTATCGCTTCTTTGCATCAGCCAGCTCAGCTCTGAACGACAAAGAGAGCGTCGTGACGTCAGCCGATCTAAGACTTTGTTTACTACTGTTTCGATTTGCTCACATGTGCCTTAGTTGTCGTTTCATGTGAATAATTTTTTCGCGAAACCCATGGATTCATTCTTTGAACCTTTTTTTTCGGTCAGGTATGTAACGTTTTATTAGTGTGTGTACAGTTTCTTTAAACCTTTTCCACGCGTCATCAACCGTTGAACTATCACATACAGCAACGCGCTTAAAATCTTCATAATCAATGTCGAAAAAGTCCAGAATAGAAACATCATCCGCTCTAGAGTACTTGGGCACCAGTACAGATTTTGTGGCTTGCGCTTCATGACGCATACCCAATAGCTGAAGAATCACCATTCTGTGATCTGAAATACCGTCCATCACTTCACAAGTGTACTTTTGTTCAGCCAGTGATGGACTCAAAAATACAAGATCAAGTAAAGAGGCACCCTTTTCGTGTACTCGTGTGAACTCCTGTACAACTTGAACTATACTGAGCGAGAACACCCCATCTAGGAGAGCTCGGGATGGTAATATATCAACCTGACCCGCTTTATACTCCGCCCAGTTAATATGCGGAAGATTAAAATCACCGGCCATTACAATTTTTCTTTTTGAATTCTGAAATTCGCTATTTAAGAAGTCATTGAATGCTAGCATGTAGTCTTCCGAAGAATCGGGAGCACGATACTCTGCAATGAATGTGAACGAACTGCTGTATAAAGTCATGTCACATGCAATACATTCTAATTCAGGTGGCGAAGAACGTTCTGTGCACTCAGTTGATCTTTTACAGATAATCGCAACACCACCACCCCTAGATCCGCGATCTCTACGATAAGCTATATAGTTTGGAGGAAAAAACTCACAGTTTTCAATGCATTTATTACACGAAGTCTCAGTAACAATGAGTACATCTGGTTCATACTGGAGTAAAACGCTTTGAATGGCTGAAGTTTTATTCAAGACGCTGCGCGCGTTCAGATTAATAACTGTCACTGTATCAGAAGTAGAGCCCACGTTCCTGGATTTTCATCTGGTTTGAAGATTATCAGCAACTAAGAATGGCTTCCGTGAAACGGTGTTTTCGTCCCAGAAATATTCATCCCTGTTCACGTAAAGTTTGTTATGAACAAGGCGCACGCGCACACCACATCGTTTTTCTTCTTTTGCACTCTCCCAAAGGCGCTTGCGACAATAAAGTACGCGTTTTGAAAAATCTTCACGCACCAATACACCTGTTTCTTTCAATCTTGAACACTTCATCAAGATATCGCTCTTTTCTTTGGAGTTGTATAAGCGAAATATTACAGGCCTGGAATGGTCTCGCCTTTTTCCATGTCGATGTATGCGTTCTACACTACACGGACTTACACCTATTTCAGAAAAAAGCTTTTGGTTTACAGTTTCAAACAGTTCATCGGCTGATTCATTTGGTCTCTCAGGAAGACCATAGATGATCAAGTTATTTCTTCGTTGGCGATTTTCCAGTTCGTCGAACCTCCGGGAAAGCACAGCCACTTGCTCAGTTAAAGCAGAAACCACCTCTTTAGTTTCTGTCAATTTTGGAAGGGATGACTCAATCATAGACAGTCGTTCTTCAAATTTTTTTATGACGCTGCCATTATCTTTTACTTCCTTCTTTAGCGCGCGTTGATCACGTTTTATATCAGCAACTGCCTGTCTGTTCTTTCAATGTTTGTAAAATTTGTTCAATTTTTCTTCAAGTACAGCGGGACTGGGGTTTGCCTCAATATCACCGCTCCTAGCCAGCTTCAGCAACACAGACCAGCAATCACAAGATAGAGACAACAGTGTGTTGGTGCACGGAACGACTATAAGAATAGTTCATCGCTTCGAAAACATGAAAAGCACCGCCTCACCTGTAAACAAGCAAAGACGAGCGTGTTTGAGGTCACGCTTTGGTGAGTGCTGTGCCCGCAACTCAGTCCGTGTGGATCCGAAGAGTTCCTTATATACGGTTGAGGGGCGTGCACATCCATCTTTGATTGGGCCTCGTAGTCACAGCATGGCTCGTCGATGACGTAGGCTGCTGGCTCCAGGGTAACCGCATGAATGCGTCCGCTTGTTTAAAGATGTTCGACGGAGAAAAACACACTTGACAAAGTCGTACTGCTTGCAGAAATGATAATCGGAATCTGCAAACAAGCAAAGACGAGCGTGTTTGAGGTCATGCTTTGGTGAGTGCCGTGCCCGCAACTGAGGTGACATGCACTATAGCCACGTGCCTTTGGTGATATATAGTCTTTTTTCTTAAACTACTGATAATGACTTAGCCGTGTGATACGCAAAAAATCGGCTTATACATGAGCCCTGTGTGGCATCTGTAACCGTTCACTCTGACGAAACGAGGCCCACCTGTTGAAACGTTAGTAAAATTGTGTTTCGCACGTTTGTCGACCCCTTTTTCTACCGTATATATATATATATATATATATATATATATATATTCTTGCAATGACGACGAATTTGAATCTTGTGTGTTCGCTGTGAATTTTCTGTGAGTTACTTGTGAATTTACTTGTGCATATTCATTCTATATGCGGTCATATGCATGTACCAACCTTCGAATGCCCAGAAACTCAAACAGATGTTGTAATTTTTTCTCTCTTCTTTACAGGGAAGTAGCAACCATTCAAGATTAACATTTCGGCATTACGCAGTTACCACGCAAACAGAGGAATGAGTCATTTACTCGGCTAAAGGGTCACCCCGACTTTATGTCTCCTTAAAACCACCGAGGATAGTTACTCCTTAAAGGCGCCTTCTAACATATTTCATGACCTCAATGGTTTGCATGTTTTTTTGGCTGGTTGCGTACACTGAAGGCTTATGGGATAAGTGCTGTAAGAATGGCGGTGATAGAAGTACACATTGCAAAGTTATTCAGCGTTGAAATATCAAAATAGAATGAAATGAACGCTTATGCTGACCTGAATGTTTGTGGGCCCACTAGACTGTATTTCCCACGCTTTGTAGCGTTAGAAAGATGCCCAATGAAACGAACTGATAGCCGTGCCATACACGAAGCTTGCATGCCCTATTGCGCGTTATGTCCAGCGTATTGAGGAGGCCGTTGCTATGGTAACACGAGGCAGCGCGCGAATGCTTCTATATTGTTTCGTAGCTTTACTGATCTTTATTTTTATGGTGATGTCTATAAATAATCACTCTTACACTTGTTCTTTTAGTTTCTTCAAAAAACGGTGCCTGGAGCGTACCCGGTGCGTTTCCTCTATAGCGCCATGGCGTTCGGCGCATTCTTTGACTAGCTTTGCAATTTTCAAGCTCGAAAATTCGGAGAGCTTGATTTTCTTCCGAAGTTGAGTGAAAAACTTTGCTATAGAAAAAGAAATGCAATAGTTGTAGCGGTCCTCGGTTGAATGAACAGCACCGTCAAATAACGTAAGACAGACGGGTGTCGTCCGCCATTTATTACTGGTCTTTCTAACTTCTTCCTCCTTTGCATTCTATTTCTCTTCTTCTTCAGTTTCCCTGACTGCTTCCCCCTCCCCGGCTTCTTTTGTTTACACCTCGTGGTGTAGTACTTAAACACATTACCAATGGAAGCGCACTCAGTTTGTCTTGATGATTTTAGGTACCACACTGTCTTGAAAACAACGTTCTGAGATGCCGTTTTACCTACAGGAAATGCTACATAAAACAGATCATTGGCTGTGCGAATTCCTTTGCGGATTAGTACAAAGTCTTCGACTTGTATATCCGGAATGGCACTGCTGCATCTATTCTTGGCCCTTGCCTTTCTTGGCTTCGTTGAGGACGAGCTTTTCAAGGAGGCCAAGCTCGCAGTCAGCGGGGAAGGTAGGGACCACTCCAGAGGCAGCAAACAGAGGACTACACCCTAGGCCACTGGTGTACGAGCGGTTGTGATGTCAGATGGCAGCCTCGAGGGAGCACTTCCAGCCACCTTGAAATTTTGGGTACATTTTTAGGCATTGCTTGATATCTCTTATGGCACGTTCAGCCAAGCCATTTGCCGCAAGATGGTATGGTGAACAAAATTTCAAAATCATGCCACGGTCTTTTGTCCACCTAGCTAACTTTGCACTTCGAAATGCGGAACCGTTGTCACAAACTATGGTCTTGGTGCACCTGAAACATTCTCATTGAAAGAAAGCAGTAACGCTTTTGGCATCTTTCCTTCCTGCTTTAGTCATTACCATTCCTGTGCGTTCGTCTATGCCAAGTAGAATTGTTTTTTGGTACCCTCGCCCTTCTTTTTCAAATAATCAAAATCTCAGTGAATGACTTCAAAAGGGACGCTGGAATATTTTGGCGTTATCCTCACATCTGTAGCCTGCTTAAACTTCGCCTTGTTTACTTGGCATGAATGGCATGTCCAAATGTAATTTTTCACGTCCTCCTTTATAGTTGGCCAGGAAAATCTTTTCAGGAACTTGCTGTAGGTGTGATCGAAGCTGTTATGCTCCCCCGACTCTGGGCTATCATGATACAGACGAAGTATTTTTGTAACCACTGTCAATGGTGAGTGCTAATTCCCGTCAGCAACCTTTATTTTCTCGGTTCCTTTCCATAACTTGGTGCAACTTATTTCTTTAGGCTGCTTGCTTGTCTTGTAAGCTAGTAATCTTGATAATGCATCTGCATGTGTTAGCAGCGGACCAGGGCGATGTGATATCTCAAAGCGAAATTGTTGTAGATAGTGTAACCATCGAGCGATTTGTCCCTTTGGTTGAATGATGTTTAGGAGATGTGTCAAAGCTTGGTGATCATTACACAGGGTAAACGTCGCACCTTGCAGGTAGGTACGAAAATACTGGACAGCTTTTAAAACAGCTAATGCTTCTTTCTCAGTGGTGGTGTAATTAACTTCAGCAGGCTTCGAAGTACAGCTGTTGAAACCGACTACGTGGTGCTTTTGATCATCAGATAGTTGTGACGGCTTCTGATAAAGAACTGCACCCGTTGCATAACGTCACGCGTCAGTATTGAGCACAAAAGGCATAAAGAGGTATGGTATACGAAGAATCGGATCTGATTATATCAGTTTCACTAGTTCGTTGTAAGCCTTTTTACATTCTGGACTCCATTAAAAAGGGACGTACTTTTGCATCAAATGTGTGAGGCACCTGGTTATTACAGCATAATCTTTAAAGAAAGACCTGAAATGCCCAGCTAGGCCAAGAAGTAGCCGCAGAGAGTGGATATTGTATGGGTTCTCCAACTTCGAAATTCTTTTAACTCAAACCTGCTTTGTGCTTTTTGTAGTACTGTCAAAGGCTCTGTCGAGGAACACAAGTTTGTCTTGAAGAAATGAACTTTTTTGGAATTCACTATGATCTCAGCTAGGTCAAGTGCATTCAGGACTTGTGAAAGATGACTTTGCTGCTCTTTTTCAGTCTTCGGAAAAACCAGTACATTATCTATGTATACGTTGAAAAAGATTCTGAGGTAGGGCTTCAGAATAATATTCATTATCTTTTGGAACCATTGCGGAGAATCGTTCCATCCGAATGGCAGGCAGTTAAATTCATACAAGTCAAATGGTGTGACAAAGGAAGTGTATTTCTTTGAGTCCTCAGTCAAAGAAATTCGCCAGAAACCCTCGCATGAGTCAATGCGAGAAAACCAGCGAAATCTACCCGTTCCGTCAATAATTGTATCTATCCTGGGCATGGAAAATGGGATAAGCTCCGTTTGTTGGTTGAGTGCCCTATATTCTGTAAAAAGTCAGAATGTTCCATCCTCTTTTGGAGCAATAGTGATAGGCGAAGCAAAGGGTGATACAGAAGGTTGAATGATATTAGTGTCAAACATTGCTTGCAACTATTTCTTTAGCCATGCCTTCTTTTCCCTTGACATGTTTAACGGAGCTCTTCTTACCATGGTCTTATCAGCGTTTTCAAAAGGCACGTGATGGGGCTTCATTTCCGGGGGGGTAGCTTCCAATGCAGACGAGCTCAGTGTACATGGCTTTGATGTCTTCTTAGCAATGAACAAATCTTATTCGAGGATGTGTTAGATCTTTTGTCATTCTGGGGGACTCATTTTTTACAAGAACTTTGTCATCCCAATAAAGGTTAATCTTGGGCATCTTCATGTCAGGGCGAGACAACAGAAATTGTCATATGCTACATTCGGGAGTGCCAACACTGTGCTGGTGACAGAATGACCTTGAAATTTAATGACTACAGACACCCACTCGTTATGTGAGCTCAGCTAGCCATCATATTTTTGTACTTGAATGACTTCACCAGCATGCAAACGATTGATGTCCAGTCGCTCCCTGTTAATGATGGACACAGAAGCTCCAATATCCATCAATGCATTCAATTCGACATTATCAATTTTCACTGGTACATGGAGCAGCCTGGACGTTTATAAATACCCAGTATCCCGGCCGCTATTCATTCCATTGAAATCTCTCACTTCAGACAGCAAGGGGTGGACAGATGGATTATGCGCAGAACTGTAGGAAGTTCCAACACTGTCCTCATCTGTACGCACACAATAGCATGAAATGTCTATGCAGCTACGTGCATACTGACTCGTAAGTAAGTGGGCGTTAATGTTGCATCCGTCATGTCTGTTCAAGAGAGATTTTTTTTTCCATGAAGGCCCTCCGCATTCCTTTTCTACCCTCGGGAACAAATTCTTGAGGCATTGCAGAAGCTCTAGAATCCTTGGAGTCATCTACGCAACTTCTCTTCGAATCTCTGTAAATAACCGCTGCATCACTATAGGTCTAAAACAGTCTGCGAGGAAAGGTTAGGTCCCCCTACGCGTCGCAGATGGCGTTTCTTTAGGTAATATTTTAGGGCACATCCAGATTAGTACTGGTAAGTAAGCGCAACATCTCATCTTTGCGCAGCACTAACTTCAAATGCAGCAAAAAAAGTTGCTTTATATCGCTCCGAACAAAAAGGTGCCTTTTCGAAAAGCTGCAAACTGTATCACTTTATAGCGGTGACATCAAGATAACGACGCAAGTTTTGAGTTTCACTGTCATCTGATAGCCATTTAATCTTTTTTGATGCATACTTATAAAGAAACATCCATTTTTGGGGACTCTGCGAACTTTTTCAAAAATATCCGGCTCCACCAGTCTTTGCATCGTTGGAACTCTGTTCAGTGCATTAATGAGAGTTTCCATTAGCTCATTAGTCTGCGTCATTATCGTTGCTGCTCTTCAATGATGTTTATTAAGAGGCTCACCTTCTCTTCAGCAGCCTTTTGCAACAGTCGTGGGCATCGCATAGGTTGAAGGACAAGCTTTTCTAGTGACTGTAGACTCAGATCAACTTTCATGGATTCCATCTGAAGAAGCTCTTCGCAGCCAACGGCAGCGTCCTTCATCACTCTCTCAGTCAATACTTCGGAACTCGCATTACAAGAAAGGTCCGTTCTTGGCTCGCCTTGAACGTTAAAACCCGTGAACACATGCTTCAATGAGGTGTGGTCAACGAAGAACTTAATTCACATGTCCGGCTTCTGCTGCGCCAAAATTGTGAAGGGGTCCTAGTTTATATAAACAGCACCATCAAATAAGTTAGGACGGATAGGTGTCGTCCGCCATTTCATTCTGTTCTTTCTAACTTCTTCCTCCTTTGCATTCCATTTCTCTTCCTCTTCAATTTTCCTTTGCAGACTGCTTCAATAGTAATTCTCATTTTGATGCAATACGGCTATAACATTTATCTAATCACAGGTCGGCGCCCCCCATTGTCAATTCCGCTCGCAATAGTTCTGGTGAGCGTTACTACGAGTTATTCAGTCAGAAGCGATGTTTAGAGGACCCCTTTAAAGAATGAGTCGTTCAGTTTTCCCCCAACAAAAATACGAACCTCCCATCACGTGTCGTTGTATATGAACAAGGTTGCTATTTGAGCGTCTTGGTTTGCCAATAATTGATATAACGTTGCGCACAAAACAGATGATATAACTCACATGGCGCAAATTTCAGCAAATCTATTTCAGAGCAGAGTGAGCCTTTTTATGTGCTTCACGTACATTCTTGTGATACCCATACATACTACACTGGTTCGCCTAAGTTGTGCTACGCACCGGTTCTGGCTACGCATTATTGCGCACGATTTGGGCTTGGTCAACTGATCTGATCTACCCGTCACTTGCGTGCCCGCATGACCAGCGTCGTCTATGGAGCATCACCTTGAGATAAAGACTGCAGAAGGCTAGAAAATCGGAGGCTGCCCAGCTTCATTTGGCAGCAGCAGTTGCGGCGAGAGGAACGCAAACTTATACGTATTTACGTGCATTTGTAGGTTGTTGGCTTTTTATTTCGGTAGTCTACTCATAAATATATAGTCGAATTTGCTGCTGCCAGTCTTCCGAGTTATTTTGCTTCGATTTTCAAGTGGGTCAGTACTTGTCTTAATATAGCGACTGTAGCTAAATTAGTGAAGACAATTCACTTGTTTGAGACCTGGTCCCAAAGCAAGCTGAATGATGTTGTAGTAAGACGAGCCGCGAAAATGAATCAAAGCGTTTGCTCAGAGGTAGCTTACTTTTGCGCATTGAAGACCGAAATGAGCAGTTTGGTCGAAATAGTGAATTTGCTTGTTGAAGAGGTGAAGACCTAAAAGGTGCATTTACGTAGTGCCAATCAAGCTGTGCCGTCACATAAACGCCCCACCGCGGTGATATAGTGGCTAAGGTACTCGGCTGCTGACCCGCAGATAGCGGGATCGAATCCCGGCTGTGGCGGCGGCAGTGAGTGTGTATAGAAAATTCAGTGAGCCGATGCCGTGAAGACGGTGGGCAGATGACATGGCATGAATGAATACATGGGGCGAGGCTAATCACCCTTTCTATTGGCTTAGGGGCTCTGTAGCCGCCATAGTGCTGAAAGGCGAGACGCCAAGGCGTCTTGGATTGCCAGCGAGACGAAGAAGATGCAGTGTGTTCCACCGCGGTGGTCCAGTGGCTAAGGTACTCGGCTGCTGCCCCATTGGTCGCGGGATCAAATCACGGCTGTGGCGGCTGCATTTGCGATGGAGGCGGAAACATTGTAGGCCCGTGTGGTCAGATTTGGGTGCACCTTAAAGAACCCCAGGTGGTCAAACTTTCCGGAGCAACGGCGTCTCTTATAACCGTATGGCGGTTTGGGGACGCCAAACCTCATATATCAAATGTTCAATGTGCAGTCACAAAATAAACCTTTTGCAAAAAGACCAGCTGAACTTGAGTAACAATCCTATTTAAAGTAATATGAATTTAACAAAATATATATATTTATGCACCAAGGTAAAGACTGCGTGGCAATTCGGAAAAGTGTAGGGATAACTAGGGAGCCTTAATGTGCACGTCTCCGTGTTTTAGGGTGGTGACAACTTTGATTATGGTTGCTTACAACTGGCTAAAATGGCCCCCATATTTGACGGGCCACCATGTTGGTTCTGAGTGGTCGCTCATTTACATTTACGGCAGCATGGGTTTCAACGAGAAGAGGGTATTTTTTATATAGCAAGTGCTGAAGGCTGAAAGGTTGTTTTCTGAAGTTAGCCGCGGTTTGGTAGAACAAGAAAGACATGTTCGTGACTCGAGTTTTTATAAAATACTGTTAAAACGGTTCGTTTCTTCCACTAAATAGACCCACCGCATTGGCGGAGTAGAGGTTATTTAGGGAGTCTATATTTGCGAGGGGGAGAACTTCGATGTCACTATGAATGGACTTCAATATCTGCACGCCATTCAGGAAGCATATTCACCTTAGCACTTCAAGTACCTCAAAGGTTTCTTAGTGCAAGGCTCGAAACCATGCTGTTTATATGATGGAACTCGTAACGACAGGGAAGGCAGAACAAACAACCGAGTAGCTCGCGATGTTCTCTGTAAACCGAATAGTTCAGCTAGCCTGTTTCTCATACCCCAAAGATTGCGTTTCTCCGTAATATAATTTCCTACAGCAAGTTTAGTTCCTGTGAACGAATCTGTACAATGACTGCCTAAAACCTTACAAGCTGTAAGCATTGCCCGAAAAAGTAGGGCATTCTATCTTATTACACCGCCCTCCCCTATGCCCACAAGCCTGTATATTAGGCTAGAAGAAAAGCAAAAGGGAGCAACGAGGGACAAATCAAGTTTTTTCAGGTCAGATTTTATTGCAAGCAGCACCCAAACGGCATGTGGCCTTGTGTCTTCAAACCATCCAGCCTCCTTTGCTGGAAACTTGTGTCCTCGCAGTGGGCCTAGAGTAAAGCAATAAAACGAAAAATCATACACGACTCCGACCACAATTACGGAGTCCATACACATTTTCTCTACAAGCACTAAATAAAAGCGGAGTTTACGATATCAAATCATCTGTCTGTCTGGTTATGAAACAAAAGGACGACAAAAATAACGATGCACCACATAGGGCATATTTGAGTTATGGGCTGACAACCGACTTGCTTAGTGCAGATATACTCTTCCGTTCAGGACCAAATATTAAGCGAGTTTAAGCAAATATTAAGCGAGTTTCGGTGTGGTTGCGCGTGTCATTGAAGTGAAGAATGAATACCCCATGGCAAGCCACACAAAACGTTAGTTGCGTTGCAACGTTGCAAGACAAGCGCCTACAGGGAACGCGTTCATCGGCTCGTCTGTCTACTTCTCCAAATGCCCTTCCTCAGCAACTGAGGTAAAATTGCAGGAATGCGAACATCTGCCAGGAAAGGAAGAAGTGAACGGGAGCGTCTGTAGGTGGTTTACGGGCCTGGCGTTTTCCGCGACGAATGCAGTGACGGCTTCGGAAACCGACAAAGTGCAGATAGTGAATGCATGCAGGACCACACATTCAACTAGTCATATCATTCGACTGACGAACTGCGCTTCGACTACAAGGATAAACAAGCATACTTAATCATCTTCCGCTCACACAGCGTAGCCGAACGAAGTATAATTCATTGTAATACTGTGCACGTTGTCGTGCTTACTTTGCTCAAACTGCTTCTCGTTGCATGGCTAAGTCAGCCATTTCACGAAATGTGCGGGGATATACTCAACCCACTCGCAATACAACGGGTACTCACCTCACAAATACGGCGAGAAGTAGTCGCCTCCAATCAGTCTCACTTCACTTGTGTAGCCCAGTGTTTCCGTAGGCTAGAGCTAGTTAGTAAGCGGGGAGGTCTTCAGATGGTTTTGCATTGGGGCACGCAGCACCCTGGCATTTACACTTCAAAGTTCTTGTAGGTGCGCTTAGTGCGAGGATGGTGTCGTAGCGGAGGCTACGTCTATGGGGTAATCAAACGCAGCTCATACCGCAGCTTGCACACCCGCGCCAACATGAAGCTGGTGCAGTGCGACGGAGCAGGAACGCCTGGCCACAAGAACCAACATAGCGCCTGTTGCCACGGAAACCGGGACTGGCAACATTGTGTTTTAGCGGGTGGCGGCAAGTGGTGGGTCAAAGGCTGACACCACCCTAAAACACGGAGATGCGCACACATGAAGGCTCCCTAGGAATAACAATTGACGCTCCTGTTACAGACGGGGACTTTGACGTCGTTCACCGCGTTTTAGGAAAAGTTCAAATAGAAGAGAAGAATATTGTTGCGCCTTTTTTCTCACGAGCTAACAAACTAGACTTGATTATTAAGGCAGGAAAGGCTAGACTGAATACCAATGACAAAGCCGCCCTGTCTATTTCAACAATCACCTGACGTTCGAGAACAAAATGCTCTTTGATAAAGCGTTGAGAGTAAGTGGGAACGTGGTTGGACGTTTCTTGGACAGACAATTGCAGCGTCAAAGCGAGAAAATCAGTTAACAGTCGCGTGTAGCGCATCACTGAAATGCACAGATCTTTCTGTGTTTCATCCAGGGACCAAGTTGGTTTCTGGCAATCAGCTATATTACTAAGCAACCTTCAAAACGCAATCATGTGTATTTTTCGACTGACCACGTTATACTTCTTTTGCAATAGCTGCTTTGTTTAGCCATCCACTTCAAGATACCCATTCCAAAACAATGTTATTGCAATTGTGTTTATCTGGCATCTCTTAATCATCACTTTTCCTTCATCTGCATGTCTTAAACGCGGCTGTCGTCTGATGATAAAAACCTATTCTTCCAACAACTTTACACACTACAGTACTTCTACCCCCGATAATGGTGGTTCCGCTATATTTAGAAATGTAACTGTGCCAAAAAAATGGATGGAAACGTGAAAGAGAAGAACAGGACACACAAGCGCTCTTCTCCATTTTTGTATTTCCATCAGTTTTTTTGTGCAGTTACACTATAGATTATTACGAATGCATCAAACTTACCAATATTTCATTATGGTGATATTCACCAATATGGTGATAGCGCAAGTAAAGAACTCGTCCAACCGACTAATATTCAACTGTGGTGATACAATTACTAATAGGGTGATAGCGCGAGTAAAGTACTCGAAGTAGATGGCGATTATTGTTGTGTAGCAGAACCACTCCCACAATACTCAACTTTTTGAAGTGTATTTTATTAACCCGCATTCTGAACAACTAATTTCGGTTTTCATCTATCGCTGAGCATCATCACCGTGTTTAAGTTTCGCTCTGCACTGTATGGAAGCTTGGGAAAGATTTCACGCGAAAAAAAAATTGCTCTTATAAAAAATATAATTTCAGTCTTTTAGATTATAGCAATCATAAATTCTGTGAATTCTCAGATTATTTTACAGGTATTAGTTGTCAGCAGTTGCATAAATTGACAACAATATGTGTTGCGGGTGGTACAAATATCTTTATTTACTACATTTTATTTCACTACTTATCATGCAATGCGTGTAGCGTATATATCACTCGATAATGTTACGAAAAAGAGAGTAGCAGTAATAAATATCACTACGCCATCTTCTGCCGCTTGTGATCGGCCTCGTCACGAGCTAAGTTTTTTTTTTTCAAAAAAGCCCTACTCAACAAAATTCAATTCATCGAGTATATCTGATATTTTGACTGGTCAAGTATAGTGCCTGAATCAAGCCCAAGGCTAGATATCGCTTCCTTTTTAGCACGCATAAGGCAATCATTCAACTACATTATTTGTTGGGTGTCACAAAATGTATCCTGCACACCATAACCCGTGGCTCACTATGGTTTGCTTAAGTGAACGAGAAAAAAAGAGAATATGAATAAAAGACGAAGCTTCATCCATTTAAAATCAAATTGCATCGCCCATGTTTTTGTTCGAATATATCTTAAGTAGATCGTCAAAAGACGCCAAAGAAAAAAAAGTAATAGGAAAATTAGGTTAAAGACGCTAGAGGTATTACTCAACAACAGAAGCTTGAACATCAACCTTTCTTGAACAAAACGTCAAGAGAATCAGAAATAAATGACATTGCAAGTTCGAATGACAGCGACTAAAACCAGGCAACCAAAGCGAATGAATTCAATAACCACTTTAATGTTATTAATAAACCTGTTTACGGTAGCTTCGAAGGACAGCTTGTAAGGAAACAACAGTCATTTTTCTTATATTCTACAATTCCACAAGAAATTCTGCATGTGATAAAGCAAATAAGTTCTACAAGTGTGGGTCTTGGTTCCGTTCCACCAGTCAACTTGAAATATAATGCCGATATTTTTACTGACATTTTTTGTATCTTTTATTGGTCTTTTGTATAAAAGTGACGTATATTTATGTGAATTTAAGAGAGCCAAAGTAGTTCCCGTATTTAAAAACATGACCTAGGTTCAGTATATAACCAATGGCCCATTGCAATACTCTCCATGCTCAGCAAAGTTATGAATAAGTGTATTAAAATGCGTTTAACAAAGTATTTAACAAATGTTATCTGTAATTCTGCTACGTAGTGTTGCTTTCGTGCAGGCTACTCTACAAGTCTTGCACTTCTTTATTTCACTGATTAGATTAAACACTACATTGACGCAGGTAACTATGTTAGAGCAGCATTTATAGACTTCACAAAAATGTTCGACTCTTTTTCTTCACATTATAATGAATGCTAAATAGTTTTGTAGTTTAGTTTTTATTTACGTTCTATTGGTCTTAACCTAATATTATCGATAATAGTTCAGTTTATTATAACAAAATTGGCTCGTTTTCACATGTTTGATGTTTTCACAATTTAGCTGTTTTGTGGCGTATCACTTCATTTTTTTTGCTAAGGTATTAATATTATGCATGTGAAATTTTTTTATTTTAATCAGTACGGTGTTTATAAGCTTTCCAACTTTTATGTTACTACATGTTAGTTCTTGGGCTCCTTTGCGACGTTTTCATTTGTATTACATGATTATCTTCATAGTTTGGATTTTCACATTCTCACATATCATGCTTTATTTTATTTGCTGTCAAGTGTTATTGCTTTTGAAAAACTTTTTTCTTGTTAGCAAGTTGCTATCAATTGATGTTTTCTTTTTTTAATCAGTACATGAGGTTCCCATTGCCTCGCGGCGGTGGTCTAGTGGCTAAGGTATTCGGCTGCTGACCCGCAGGTCGCGGCGTCGAATTCCGGCTGCGCGGCTGCATTTCCGATGGAGGCGGAAATGTAGGCCCGTGTGCTCAAATTTGGGTGCACGTTAAAGAATCCCAGGTAGTCGAAATTTCCGGAGCCCTCCACTACGGCGTCTCTCATATTCATATGGTAGTTTTGGGACGTTAAACCACACATACCAATCAATCATTCAGGAGGTTCCCTTAGAGCTTAGAGCATCGGTACCTCCTTATATATATTATCTGAGGACGAGACGTTTTTGAATGAGTAAAAAAAATCATGAATCTTGATATAAATTGTTGAAAGTGTACGCCCAGTGAACTACACCGTCTCTTATGGTATTTGTGTCCTGTGTGTGCAGCCCACCAGTTAGAGTGTATACTGCGTTTTAATTCTGAAAGTGATAAAAGGGGTGGTCTTTCTAGCAACGCATCCTTACTTGACTACTATGTTGTACATTTTACCAAGCACAAAGGCAATCACAGAAGGAATTGACACCTAAACAGAATAGGTGCAAACACGCTTTGTTGTTAATGTGTTCAGCCGTTTTATTTTGGAACAACACATGTTTTCACAGTACAAGCTATTGATTTCATGCTCCTTCTTTGTGTTGATGGCGCGCTCTCTGAGGAAATATACAGGTGGGTTTTTTTTTGTTCCTTAAACTGCCTATCGATCCTAAGTTTACCTTCATTACATTTTTATCTCAATGTTGTTTTGTAGATCACTTGGCAACCGTCGGCAAATCCGATACTAGTTTTTATACGCATGTGCTTTCTTTCATAGAATGTAAGAGACCGCTCAAAGCTATCGTCAATAAGCCTTTCTGTCACTTCTTGCTGTGAGCTGCGATAGGCGTTGTTGCAGGAACCTTTCATCAATAACATTTTCCCTCTTTTTTGTGTGCCTGCCGTTAAGGGCGAATACGACGACATTCGCTTATGAAATTGCTGTAATATTGATTGATAATTGATTGATACCTTGGGTTTAAGGCCATATAACCACTATATGATTATGATAGATGCCGTAGTAGAGGGCTCGAAAATTTTGATGGCCTGGGGTTTCTGAACGTGCATTCAAAACTGAGCACACGGGCCTATAGCAATGTCGCCTTCATCGAAAATGCAGCTGCCGCAGGCCGGATTCGATCCTGCGACATAAAATTGCTCTGTAAGACATAAATACGCCGTTAGCCTGTTTTAGCAGCTATACGGAAGGCGCCGTGAACGCCTGGTCATGCAATTTCTCGTTCAAGCGTCCATGGGATGGCTTAGTGTAGTCCTTCGAAAATGTGATACAAAAGTTCTAACACAGTATATATATATATATATATATATATATATATATATATATATATATATATATATATATATATATATATATATATATTTATATATATATATATATATATATAATATTTCGCCTGGCGTTCTGTAATCGTCTCTGACATTGCAACGACACGAATACCATTTTTAAGGAGTGGTACATTCACCCGAATCTGACACTGCTCTAGGAAAGACGAACGTAAACGTTCGAAATAGCACCGATGCAGAACGCCGCAGCCTTGTGTTAGTTCTCGCATTCTGGTCTTTCTATCTGTGTGTGGGTCCATGCATTACACACGACAGAACAAGTTTCTGCTGAGAAATTTACTCAATTTGTCGATTCCACATAATTCCAAGTAAAACACGGAGAGAACTGGGTAGTAATAGAGAAAAAAAAATTGGCAGAACCCACGTACAGTGGGAATCGATGATATGCGCAGCACGAATGAGGAAGATTGAGAGGTTTTTTCAAAATCAGCACAACGTTACGAGACGGAGGTAAGTTTATTTATTTATTTATGCCGTACATGACTTCTTATGCCGTACATGACTTCTATGCCATGAATATCATGTTTCAATGTTTGATTCAGCTTCGTCATCTAATAACATCATCTGATACCATCTTTGCTGTATATGAAGCTAGCGAAACAGTCGCGAGCAAGCTATGAGCGTAGAAGGTAGTCGTGGCTTACATGACATCCATATCCAGATTATCATGTTTGGACGTGTCATTTACATTCGTCGTGCATTCGCGTCACGAAATACCAAATTTGGTATAGGTGTAGCTAGTGAAAGGGCTGCGAGAAGGCTATGGTGGTAGCATGTATTCATGTTTTACATGAAACGAATATTATGATTATCAGGCTTAGACTATCAGGCTATTTACCTTCGTCGTCTATACACTTCCCGTGAAAGCAAATTTCTTGCATGTGGAGCTAGCAAACGGCAGCGGGCGCGTAATGAAGGGCCCAATATGGTCCGGCGTATCATAGACGCACGCGCAGGTTAGGCGCAGCGACGCCACGCTAGCGAAACGCGGCCAGCGTGACCAGCGTCCGTCGGCGCGGCCCAGTGGCAACCGGCATCATATGCGGCATGATGCATTTCGTGCCGAAGATATCACTTAGACAGCGCTGCTGCTGCTGAAAAACATTTATTTACAGATGTTATTTACAGGGAGGGTGGGAACGGTCCTTAAGGGGCCGCCCCGTACAAACACTAGGTGGGCTCCCTCTTACGGGAGCCTATTGGCGTTGGCCGCGGCCCGGGCACGCTCGACCAGGGCCCGTTGGGCCGTCAGGTCAGAGCAGCCGAGCAGGGCTGCCTCCCAGTCCTCCCGCGAAGGGTTGGGTAGTGGGGTAAGGTTTGGGGTTTTTTGGCATGCCCACACCATGTGGAAAATGTCAGAGGAACTTTCCTCACAATGTGGGCACTTCCCCGTGCAAGCGGGGTCAAAGTGTTTTATGATTGCCGGGCACAATAGAGTTTTAGTATAAAGGCGAAGGAGGATTCGCTCCTCCGCCTTCGTGAGGCCCTTACAGGGTTTAGGATAGACGTTATGGCCGGATTGATAAAATTGTGTGATCTCCTTAAAGGTGTAGGCAGGATTGGGTTCGAGTTCCGGATCGGTAGGGGACGAGGATGGTGCCCGGAGAGTGAGCGCGCGGGCAGCGGCATCGGCCGTCTCATTACCATCGAGGCCCGTGTGAGCCGGAGCCCATATGATCGTTCGGTGCGCGGGGGCACCTAGGTAGCTGCTGTTCTGCAGTATTTTATAAGCACGGTACGGAATGTATCCCTGTTCAATATTGCGACAGGCACCCCTTGAGTCGGTGATGATGACCCTCGAGTCCTGATCTGCGGCGGCTAGTGCGATGGCGATCTCCTCCGCGTGCGTAATGTTATGTGCACGGAATGTGAGTCCGTTTACAACGGTGTTTTCGTGGACGACCGCAGCCGTATACCAACCACCGTGGTGCGGGCCGGAGGCGTCCACGTAGAATACCCCGAATTTGTGGCCGTAGTGTCGAGCCAAGGCTTCCGCCCGCGTGAGGCGTCAGCCAGTGTAGTCGTCTCGGGTCATGTTAGCCGGAAGAGGGCGCACGTTCAAGGAGTATCGCCAAACTTCTGGAATCCGTACGCGCTCTTCCGTGTGTATTGAGTGATTGATGTGTAGCCGGGCAAGGAGGCGGCGACCCGACGGTGTTTTAGAGTCTAGTATATTGGTTTGTCAAGTGCGCCTCTCTCAGCTCCTTGAAGGTGTTCACCATTCCCAAGCCCAAAAGGCGCTGGTTAGAGGTGCTGACAAGAAGGTCGAGGGCGCGCTTGTAGATTTTGCGGAGAATGACTTCGAGTGCATTCTCGTCGGATTTGCGTAGGTGGAGGTATGGAGCCGAGTACAGGACTCGGCTGGTTACGAATGCATGCGCCAGCCGCAAGGCATCTTTGCATCGTAACCCCCCGCGCTTGTTGGAAACCCGGCGGACCATCCGGCCCACCTGGTCTCCACCTTACGCAATTTGGCCAATGTTGTGTCTGCTCTGCGATTTTTGTGTATAAAAAGCCCCAGTACTCTAATCTCATCGCGTTCGGGTATTGGTCCGCTGTGAAGGGAGAGGTCGATCTTTGCGGTGCACTTTGGTGAGGGGCGTATGTGCACGAATTCCGATTTGGACGGGGAGCACTGAAGGCCGCAGCGACGGGCATAGTCATCCACGATGTCCGCCGCTTGCTGCAGGCTTGCCTCCATGTCTCCTTCCGAGCCGTGTGACGCCCATATGGTGATGTCGTCAGCGTACAGCGCATGCTGTATGCCTTCGACTTTCGCCAGCTGAGCGGGGAGTCTCATCATTGCCACATTGAATAGGAGGGGCGAGAGGACCGCTCCCTGCGGAGTCCCTCTCGTGCCTAATCGGTAAGGGCCGTGTTCAATGTCCTGAATCCGAATGTATGATTGTCGGTCAGTGAGGAATTGTTTAATATAGTTGAAAGTGTTTTGGCCGCAATCCACCTGTGAGAGATGTGTTAGAATAATTTCGTGGGTCACGTTATCAAAGGCCCCCTTCAGATCCAAAGCGAGCACAACTTTGTCATTCAGGGGATACTCGACTGGATCGAGGATCTCATGGTCGAGCTGAAGCAAGACATCTTGCGCGGGCCGGTGTGGGCGGAACCCGAACATGGTGTCTGCAAATGCATTTTTGCTCTCCAGGAACGCGGACAACCTGTCGCGCACCATCGTCTCCATTAATTTTCCCACACAAGAAGTAAGGGAGATGGGGCGGAGGTTGTCAGTGTTAATGGCTTTGCCCGCTTTGGGTATGAAGGTGACCAGGGCGGTCTTCCACTCAATTGGTAGGCTTGTTTTCCCGATCCAAATGGAATTGATGTAGGCAAGGAGCATGGTGTAGGCCGAGTCAGGAAGATTGGCAAGTAATTTCACGGTAATTTTATCCCTTCCCGGCGCCGTTCCTCGCCTCATTTTTGCTAGGGCTGCCTTCAGGTCGTGTAACTGGAACAGTTGATCCAGCTCCGCGTTCTCGGTACCTGCATACGAGTACGCCGGCCCTTGGGAGTCCTGCTGAGTGCATAGATATTGGTCTCGGAGTTTACATGCCAATTTGGCTGTGTCTCCGTCGAAGCTGTGAAATGCTCGTTGCAGATGCTTTTGTGTCTCTGTTCGAGTTTGGGTCGGATCAATCAAGGCGCGGAAGAGGCGCCAGGTACTCCGGCTGGACATTTGTCGAGCGGCCGTGTTGCAACGGTCCACCTAGTTAGAGTCAGCGAGCTGGGCCGCGTACTCTGCAGCTCGCTGGGTGAGCTCAGCGATGCGAATTTTCAGCTTTCGGTTGTGTTTTTGCCGGCGCCATCGGCGGACGAAGCTGCGCCGGGCCTCCCAGAGGTGAAGGAGATGGTTATCCACCGCCGGAGTCGCCTCGGAGAGTTTAATTTGTGTTTCTGTGGAGCGTAATGAGGAAACCAGTTGCTGGGACCAAGCATGGTATCCTTGCTCTTCAATGGGTGTCGAATTGGCGTATATTCGCCGAAACTTCGTGTAATCGGGTAATTTTGCCTCTCCGTAGGGTCTTGCCAAAGGGTAGGTGCGAATGGTGGTGTTGAGTATGCAGTGGTCGCTGCCGAGGGTCTCTTCAGTGTTGACCCAATCCGCATACTGAATGTTTTTCGTGAGGGTAAGGTCCGGACATGTGTCCCGGGTCACGGAGTTACCCACGCGAGTTGGGTAGGCAGGGTCGGTGTGAAGAGTTAGGCTCAGCGTGGACATAAGTTCCGCCAATTTACGTCCACGTTTCTCTTCACGTGCATACCCCCAGAGTGTGCTGGGGGCATTGAAATCACCCACAATCACCAGAGGGTCCCTGCCCGCAGCCTTTAAAGCGCGGCTAAAAAGGTCTGCGAATGTAATGTTGCTTAGTTTCGGTGAGCAATAAATGTTTAGCACGTGCAGTGGCGGGTCCTGTTTACGCAGCGGAAGGAGTGTCACCATCACGTACGAGAAAGCTGGCTTAAGGTCGAGATCAACTAGGTTGGCCGTATAATTTTTGTGCACGCAGATGCAAGATAAAGGGTCCTGCTGAAACGTAGTATAGTTTGTGAGTGTGGCAGCACTCCCTGGCTCCTGGAGGGCTACCACAGCAGGAAGGTTTTGAAATGCTGCGAGGAAAAGCCGGAGGTTGGCGCGCTTAGTGTGAGCCTTAAAGCCCCGACAATTCCACTGGGTGATTTAGATGGGAGTGGCCGTATTGGATTAGACAGCGCCGCGTCTGCCTCTCTTCGTGACGGAGGGACACCGTGTGCGCTCAAACGCGCATGCGTCAGTGCAGCGCAGCGCGCACCTGCGAGTATACGGCAGGCACGTCCACAATGGAGGTCAGCGGGCAGATCCACTGACCTCTACTAGGGGGATATCGGCACCTGGCGTGGTGTTGCCGGCGTGACGCAATGAAACGAAAGCCAGCGCGCCAGCGCACCGGGTCACGTTGAAGTGTGTAAGCGCCTTGAATGTGGCATTCAATCATGTCCTTACATGACACGCAAATGATAATTATCATTTTGCACTACTCACATACCCGTCGTAATCCATTAATGTGATCTAATACCAAATTTGGCATATGTGAAGCTAGTGAATCGGCCACGAACGCATCATCGGTGTGGGACGTACTAGTGTTTTTACATGGCACGCATGTTCTGATCATCATGTTTGGACGTGTCTTTTACCTATGTCGTCCGTTCGCGTCACGTAATAGGGAATTTGCCCATGTGAAGCTTGCAAAATGGCCACGAGCGCATCATGAGCGTGGCGTATAGTCATGTTGTTGCATGACACGCATCTCATGGTTACCATGTTAGGGTCTAATGCTTGTGTTCAGCATGCAGTCATGTCATACCATACCAGTTTTGCTGCGTGTCATGTGAATGGAACCAGCTTAAGAGCAGCAAGATCATAAAATGTAAGTCATGACATTCATGACATACATATCATGATTTTCATGATTTGACTCGTCAGTTTTGTTTGTCGTACAATCATGCAATGCCATACTTAGTTTGGTTTTGATACCATTATCCAAACGGCCAGAAGAGCTGAAAGTCGCTAGCGGCTAGAAAGATAGATGGATAGATAGATAGATAGATAGATAGATAGATAGATAGATAGATAGATAGATAGATAGACAGATAGATAGATACGCTCAATGTTGCCGAAGTTCACCAAGAAATGCTCCGCATTCAATAACGACAGAGAGGAAAAGGGCACCGTGCTCCTCTGCTTGTAATCAGCAACTCTTGCTTGCGATTTCATTTTCCCAAGTTTTACAATATGCGATGTTCAGCTAAATCTCTATGCGAGGTCTGTTGATATTTGCTCGGTGGCCGGGGGTTTTTAATGTGCGCCCAAATGTGAGCACACGGGCCTACAACACTTCCGCCTCCATCGGAAATGCAGCCACCGCAGCTGGGATAACGTTCGTAAGGTGGCGCCTAAATACATCGTACAGATCCCACGCACTATGATAATCAGTGTAATGCTAAACTACCATGGCTGTATAAGTTAGCTTGTTTGCCCTGAGGCAAATGAAGGTCTTCCTGTCATCACATCTAGGGCACTACATATTACATGCCCGTCATCTGTGTAAAACCTGGTAAATACCATGCTAACAAAAGTATTCTACAGTTGGTGACCTGTCACTTATTTTCGTCACGCTCTCATACCAATTTGGGTGCATGTCCGGTTCAGTACTTCATGCCTTATACGATGTAAATCATGCCTTATATGACGCCCATGTATTGATTTGCATTTTGAACCTGTCGTTCATGTCCATCATACAAGCACGTCACATCATACCGCTTTTGGTGTGTATCAAGCTAACAATATGGCCACGAGCACAACATGAGCCTGGAATTGAGCCATGCTACCCATGACAGACGGAACATGATTTTCACGTGAGCGTCTGTCATTTGTGCTCGTCATACATCACTGACTTGCACTACCAATATTCATTTATATAGAGCCAGTGAACAAGCCCTGAACGGACCATGAGCGTAGCTTGTCAGTCATGTTGCGCATGTCTTGATTGTCTTGTTTTCAACCGTGATTTATGTTTATGCTTCAGTAACATCACCCAATACTAATTTTAGTGCATATTTAGCTAGTAAAAAGGCCACGAGCACACCTTGAGCGTGGCACGTAAGTAATACCGTACATGACATCCATGTCAATATTTTTATGTCACCATCTCGCTTATATACTATAGGTTCGTCGTACAGGAACATTTCGTCACATATATTTTGGTTTATATTCATTAACTCCAACGGCCAAGAGCACGCAGAAAAAATGTCTTGTAAATATTTTTGTGCATGACATGAGCGTCTTGATGTGCACTTTTACGTTCGCCATGTACTCATGTCTTGTTATATTTAGTTTGATATACACTTCATTAACCAAATGGCCAGAAATTGTGTGCCTGAAAGATTCTGTCATAGTGCATGCACCTTGCGAGAGAGACATTTCGCGGTGTTCTTTATTCTGTTTGCACTAAGCCGTCTTAGTCACGCCTCCCTAAAGTGCACTTGAACCCCCTAATGAATGCAATTTATATGCTCGCGTGTGGTTTACTTTATTTGCGGATGTTTGCTTTCTGCCATCGTTTGAATTGTTCAGGTTAGTTTTGTTCATGTACAAATTAAAGAAATATTTTGGAACGGTAGCAGCTAGAGGTGGACGGATTGTGCTTTAGCAAATGCTTTTGATGGAAGTGCTAAATTATACCTGGACCTTAACGATGTTGTGGTTACGGAAACTTTACGAGTTCATAATAACGTGG